>JAAAKB020196991.1:0-11759 GCA_010014835.2 Apostichopus leukothele | reverse complement strand
CACATGCCTACTCTGTGACGGGGCACGTCGGGTAGACGGTGGGGGGGGGGCGGTGGGGGTGCCCAACTCGTATGAAACTTTTTGGGCACTAAATATTAGCTGCAAAACATCATTTTGGTCATTGGTACATAGTGGAAAAAATCATCACACTCAGGTATTCCTTACTTTCTAGCGATGTTTTCTAATGCAATGCTCTTTTCGGGATCAACTGATTCTCGTCTCCCCGGAAGGTGCTAGATTTGCCATCACAATCACCATGATACCATGTGGGATTTAATGGCTTGAGAAATCGTGTCATTTTGAGTATCTCAAGAGACAGGTTGGTTTTAGCTTAAAATAGAATTGTAACAAATTCATATAATGCAACATCGTCATTTCAGGTGGTGAGATATTTCGAATGAAAATAATTCATAAATTTCACAATGAAAATATTTGCTATATATTACCCAGAATTAGCCCTTACCACAAACGTTTTAAATGTGACACTGACCAATACACATTATCACTGATGACTGGAAATTCAGCTTATCATTTCATGGAAAATGTAGCCAGTGGTATCAAACATGTTTCACTTTTGGTACATTTGTTTTTCAACCAACATTAAACTCTACCTGGAAAATTATCCAGTAGAATAAAAAAATTATGTCAGTAAACTTTGGAGCTTTGTACTTGACATCCTATGGATGTGAAGTTGATTTAATTGTGAAACAAACGAGCATTCTTGTTACCTAATTTGGCTCCACCACTTTGGGTAATTTTTGTTACAGTTATGATCCTCTTGCCAATGGCAACTATATAGTACCGTTAACTTTGGAAGTCTAACCTCCAATAAATAGTAACTAACGTAAATTACTGCAAAGAAAAATCCTTTAAAAGATTGCAGGTCCGACTGGACAGATGGACAAGAAGATATTCATTCAAATTTTAAAACAATTGTTATTAAAAGTTCTGCACACTGTTGCCGCAGTACCGCATTTAAAAGGGAAAGCTGTTTAACAAATGGCAAATTTAAAGCAAAAAAAATATATTTCATCTAACTAATCCTCCTTTTGTGACCCTAATCCCTCTTTAGTTGTTTTACTCCTTCATTCAGCGCATCTCCAGCAACCTTTCAACTCCATGCCTTCTGTTCTTATTCTACTCTATTCAGTGTTCCAATGTTCCAATAGACATGTCTTTTCCCATCCGTCTATTGAACTTGTTTCCAATATTTCACTTTAGGTATGCCTCTGAAGATCACGCTAGGATAGAAACTTTCTGCAAAATTTCTGCATAAATGTTGGATTGTTCAAGAGAATGGCCCACTGATTTTGAATTAAGTAACTTTTGAAAGTTTGTACATGCAAATTAGAAAAGATTTTAAGTTTCTATGGTACCAAAATGATGTTAAAACAAAACTCAAACCTTGTTCTGATAGAGGGACCAGTTTATTCTTCTTAATGGCCCATTGGCCTTCGATATTTCCTGTGGTGGAGAAGGCCCAACATGACCCACATGATCCTTGGTTCTTCACAGGAGTCACAGCATTGTGATCCCTCCAGTCAAATGACTCTGGAATGTCACCTGCTGGGATCTTAGCTTCTTTCACCATGGGGTTGTACTTTGGCTCCATAGACCCACTGGTGTAGAATTTCTTAAACTCAGCACCTGTAAAGGGAGGCAATATAATGAGCTATTGAATATTCCAGTTTCCTTTAGTGTAATGGAAGGATAGGGAGATTTAAGGGATGAGTGGGAGGGAAAGGTGGAAGGGAAGAGACAGGAAGGGATGAAGATGGAGGGGAAGGGAAGTTAAAGTAGAGGAAGGTAGGGGAGTGCATGGGTAGGAGATAAAGAGGGGCATGGGGTCTTCAAGCAGGATGAAAGCTGTGAATCCCAGTTTCCAATGACACAGCCCTTTTTCTGCTAGATTCTTGAGCTACTGTATAATGGGACACAGAAAGTGTGCTATATTTCATTTTACTTCAAAGGTTTCTTAAAAGAATCTATTCAACACACTATAATTTTTATTGACAAAAAAACATTTTTTTTCATTTTTCAAATATTTTGCCCAAAGTTTCTGTCCCTGTAAGACAAACATTTGTTCCTGTTTAGAGCTTGATATTGTGTAGATCTTGCTACTAATGGCCCCTTTTGTTATCATTTTGTTTATTTCAAGACTGTATATAACAGCACGTGTCTATGGAAACATGAAATTTTCTAATGGTGGTACATGTACCTATTGAACTGTGAGTAGAGATGAAAATGTACCATCCTCCGATCATCGTTTGAAGTATATTCACATGAGCAAGATAATGTGATCTGTTGTCATACTAAGACAGGTTAACATTGATACTGTAAAGATCTTGACACTATTGAGTACTGAAAGCATTGTCTGGCCTTCTACTTACAGTATTACACAAATCTTGTTTTTAAAATGTGTTTAAGTTTGACTTTCTTAGAGGATGCAGTATACTTACGGGTCATATCTGAGAATATCGTTTCTCCGTAAACAGCTGTTCCCTCTTCGTATTCGTTCATCAATGCAGCAGTTTCCATGTTGTCCTCATACGTCTTCTTTCTGAGGTTGTACTCTGTCGAAGAAACAAAACTTGTACTTTACTTTGATCAAGGTGGATTCTCAAACTTGCAATAGCCCAAAATACCTTTTTGAGTTTTTTCATTCTAAAGTGATTTGAAGCTCAGAATTTGTTTTAACGGCCAACCTCACCATATTCTGACCAGTTTTGTCAAATACCGAGAGAGGTGAAGGCACCCCCCACCCCCATTCATCATCATTGCAGTGCAACCATGGTGAATGGAGTTGTTTTCCAAACCAAAAAAAGAACAGAACCAAACCCTTTTTTACAATTTGCAAACCAGAAACATGAAATCCACAGAAGACTTTGCTCAACAAAACTGCAGAGCAGTAAATTTGAACAGCTCCAGAGAATCTTGTTCCTGTTCTGTATTTTTGAAATGATAACCTTATGGTAGTTAGGTAGAAACAACCCCTACACCATACTTTAACCTTTAAAAGGTAAATGTTCTAATGCTTACTTCCCCTGATAGTGTTAGGTATGTTTCAGTATACAGTGTGTAGTTCATGGGGATGAAACTGAGATCATATCAACAGTGTGGTCTTTTGATAGTCTGATAGCAAACACAAACAGATTGTCTTGAAAATCACAACAGATGGATGATGTAAAACACAAATACTGTACTGTGGCTGTTACAAAATGCAATCATCTGCATGCTACAGTATAGTCAACTTAATTATCTGGAAAACGTGTTTCTATATTTCTGTGCCATTTATTTCACTGTTCATCACATCCGAGAGCTTGTTAGGCAAGTTTTCAGTTTCGGGAAATTCCATCCAAAGTTCCCACTGCCTGTACTGTGACAACGGCAGATTAACATTTCTCGAAAATTATATCTCGTGGCCGGAAGTAATCGGAACTGCTTCAGCTTTCTACTTACCATCAGTTTCTTTGTAAGTTTTATTAAACTTGCTGCAGAAATCTTCAAAGTCCACCTTGTATGGTTTGGTAGGCTACAGATGGAAACAAAATGTAAAGCACTCCTTCTGTCAGTAGTAACAAGGAGAGTATATTCTACACATCACACACTTACATCCTCTCACGACTAGTGTACGCTCTGTTTACAACGTCCTGGCTCATCTGGTCGTCAGTGACTACTGATCCCTACTTTGATAACTGCTGTTCCTGTTGCTCCTGAATGAGTAAACCTTTGCTTCTATTACTTACTTTACCTCTGTTCTTTATTTCTAAGGTCATACTCTGATTCCACATGATCATAATCATCAAGGAACATTCATGTCAGGATATGGTAACTCGCAATGTTTCTTGTCAGACATTTGAAAGTGGGTACTACGGAAGCTTAAAATTGCCATCAACATAAGAAAACTTTGCCCCAATAAGTCAACATTTTTCAGTAAATTGTTTAGATAACAAGATAATATCTTATCAAAAATGTTGGATTGCTCAGTTGCTTTAACTGAGCAATTGAACATTTTGCAGAAAAATGTTTTATTGACAACTTATCATATCTCGTCAATTCAACATTTTTCTGAAAAATGTTCAACTATTCACTTCATTCCATCCGAGCAATTGAACAAATTTTTTTTTTCGTCATTGAAGAAAAGACGATATATGCATGATCGACTGTGTTGCTAAGACTTTGAGCAAGGCCTCTAGACAAACCGACGGTGTCAATGTGTCGTAGAATATTTGGTTTAGGTATGGGCAGCAGGAAGGTATCATACTTGAAAGAGTTTTGTGTTTTATAAAGGATTGAGTAGTGTGTTGCAATGTGGGAAGCAATCCATATATAGCACCGAGGGATTTCTAACCATACAACTTGAAGTAGGAAGAATGACGTAATGCGACATATACTGAAGCCACTCATCTAACTGGTGGCGCTTTGCTTGTACGGCAAGAAAGTGCCGGCCGCGTAATACAAACATTACGTCTTTGACATAGCTAAAGTGATAGAGTTGACACAGACAACTCGAAATGGTGATATCGTGTGCAGCCTTTGGGTGTCAAAATCCTCAAAAAATGTGGCAGTGGACTGCAGTTTCACAGGTCATTCTTAGGAAGTGATATAGAAGCAATTACATAGGAATCTAATTACTTTACAAGTGTCGTCTGCTCAGCTACTGTATTGCTGCTATTCACTGGACCCTGGATATGATTAGACTAGGCCCCTAGACCGGCTACAGCTCTCCTTTCGGATGCGATATGACTAAAGCCTTATGGCAACAATTATCACTACCTCATTTTACTTAAAACTGTACCTCTAACGATAGATCCACAAGCCAGAATAACATGGGATGACGGTTATCATGTCCTGGGCTTATAAATAAAAATTTGATACTAGGAATATAGGCTTATCCTAAGGGGGGTTCAACATTATAACAATGTTGAAGGAATGTGATGTTTGCCTCAAAGGGAAATCAAACACTGTGCTAGGTTTCCTGCAATCGAAATTTGAAACAATCATATCAATCATACCAAAAATCATACCAAAAATCATACCAAAATACCAGGACTACCCTCATTAAGATGACAATAATAAAGAAATAAAATTTAAAAAAGTAAGGAACAAGACATCGACGAATGACGGTGGAAATGTGGAAATTTCTCAAATATTCTCCCCCCCCCCTCCCACCCCACGAAAAATAAAAGGTAATACATCCCGTGACAATCAAAGGTCGACATGGGTAGTATACTGGCTGCCACACCCTGGCACAAGTAACATGATGTATAATATAAAGTATATAGCAGAACTCCGGTCACACAACTGACCCTACGCAGATCTAGAACGCCAGTGAGCTCCCCGATCTCTCCATGCCACATGCAGGAACGACCAAACAGAGGGCATGACCTCACACACTGAATAAACATGAGGCACATTCTCTTACAGGAATGAATACAGAAATGAGAATGGAAAAGAATCACCAAAAGTAGACGGCTTCTCTTACCATTACACTGTTCATTGAATCAGAGACCATCACCATGTCCCCTTCAGCGATGTCTACGTCGTGAAACTGGAGCAAAATCTGGGCATCGGAGCTGACAGTGATATCACTTTGGCAGTTGTACCCAGAGTTATACATGGATGGATACATAGGGCTGGTAATCTCTCCCATCTCATCGGTGTATTCCTCGGGATCTTCGCAAAATTCTGTCGATTGAGAAGTTGGAAACATTCTTTGACAAATTCATTGTTAGTCAAGCACATGAAAAAACAGCTTGGTCTGCTTGCTGACCTCAATAATTTGATAATATTTTGTTTTTACGCAAAGCTGCACTTTGTGATAAATTTGCTACAAATCTCGTGGTATTGCAGATGACCATTTGAGGAAACACTGGATAACCTAGAACTGTAACCTGTTCAATACTTTTATAGTCCACTAAAAGCCTACCTGGGATAGCTAAATTTGATCAAAGTTAGGCTGATGAAACAAAATTATCTACATTGTAATGATACAGTGAAATGACACACGGATTAGGTACAAACTTTCCGTTTGGCCCTGGAACACGCTATGCCCGCCTCTGGCTTTTAAAACAGTTTTATTACTGCTTTCTGAGGAGCACACAAATGAATTAAATCACATACAGTAGATCTCTTAGTGGAACAGAGAGGGAAAACAATTATGTGTGGAAATTACATGGTTGGATGAAAGGTCTAATCATACTGTATGTCAGTGTTAATATTCTTAGGCAAATAAACTAACCAAGGAAATGGTAGAATATATATATTTAAAAAAAAAATTTACATATGGATTTGAAAGTGACAGACTTTTGTAAATATTTTGACCATTGATGCAAAAATATCTTTAACAATTTACTTACCAGCAACACTGTATGTAAATGTGAACCCTGATGAAACAACATCCTGATCAGTTTGGAATAAGAACCACACGTTGCCAGACTCGATAACAACATCGTCATTTGGCACGGTGAGATCGTTACCCAATAGTCCAGAAAACGAAAAATCAGCATTCTCTACGCTTACATCGTCAGGGCCGCCTTGTCCAATGTAAAGGTAATCATTTTTGTATTCCAGATCAAAGGCGGTAAAGTCTAACGTGGTCCGCAGACCTCCTGCGTAATTTATGTAAAATGCACAGTTTTCACCGTTCTCGTAAGGACTTTCACTCGTAAGACTCAGTGTCTTTGTTGTATATTCAGTGTCACATGTGATGGTTGTTTGTGCTGCAAGAAAAGAAAGAAATACAGCCAAGCATGATAAATTTGAAAATTTTCAATCAAAACAGCTACGTAGTAAGCAGCTTTTTATTATCAAGGATTTTCTCATCCGGCCATACGATAAGATGCTGCAGTATGATCCCATGAAGTATAGCTGACTCTAGTATTTAATCCATTGAGTGTAATATTAGGGATGTAGTAGTGAGAAGGACATTTATCGTCCCCTATTTCGCGTACTGATGAAATGTTTAATAAAATATACATCACTCTCCAAATCATTTCACTGATTTGCAACTGAATTTTCCATCACAAATTACATCTTTTTAAGCAGTCTCCTAGTTTTAAGTTACAGACATCAAATTACATTTTATTGCCATTCTAAATTTAGAGGATGTAGAACAATTTTAAGGGCATATAGATGTTTCAAAAACATTTGTCACTAAGTAAAACAATATAAACTAATATGCATATTTGTCAGTATGCAAAATATGGGACGATATGCAATAAAAAGATTCCCTTGCAAGGGTTTACCAGTTTGGTGACAAATTAAGCATTTTTCAAAATTCCTTGGCCGGAGGAAAAATGAAAGGTCCTGCCAAAAGCATTTTGCCCACTTTTTTAATGGCCGACCAATTTATTTTAAAAAAGTTAAAATAGTTATATTGTATTTTTATTTTTTGTATGTTTTGTATTGTATTTTAGATCCTCCTGCAAGCAGGAACTCGCAAAGAAGCTATCATAGGCTTATCAATGCAGCAAGCTGACCGAAGTCAGTCTCTTTAAGTCTTACATTCATAATTAACGTCCATGATTATGAATTGTCAATTGTCAACAACTCTGTAACTGGACCACATACATTAATCTTGGAGTGACTCGAACTTGGGACCTTATGATTGAAAGGCACTGGCCTTAACCACTGAGCTAACACTTCTATGTTTATCTTAACAGAATTATAGCATCCGAGACTGATAGGGATTTTATATTTTCAGAATGATTGCATTAATAACAAGAAATGAAAGGCAGGTTGTATATTTATATCCCTGCTTTGTACTTGAGATTCATGAATCTTTGGCATCCTATGCCTAATTTACCATGTAGCCAATGAGAAAGCAAACCACATGAGTTAGTAATTCCTTTCTTCACTTGTTACTTCGGCAATATTGTATTGACCTCTAATGATTTCAAGTAACAATTGACCTCCACAAAATGCAAGAGTTTCTTGAACTTACTGTAACTGTGGATCTACATACATAAACAATACTGTGTTCACAGCATTTTCAGACTTAAGACCTCGATTGGCCTCCGATGACCTCTGTATAACATGCTAGGTTATATGCACTCACTAACATGCATTGCATTTACTTACAAAGTAAGAAGATCAACCAAGCTATAATTTTTGAGTTAGTACATCAACAAGGTTTTTCATATATACCAAGTAGTCAAGTACTACTACTGTAAGTCCATCCAAACTTGGATTTGAAGTTACAATGATTTATACTGAATTACCATTAGTTTGACCTCAAATGACCTTTGAACTCCACTAATTTCAATAGGGCTCTTGTACTACTCACCAATGGAAATCTACATATCAAATACAAAGTTCAACTAAGTTGTCCTTTTTGGGTCTATCATGTTTACTAGGTTTTCAGACTTTGATCTCTTTGACCTCCAATGACCTTTAACCTTCACCAAATTCAATGGGCTTCTTGTACCAAGATGTCCTTCTTGAGTTATTGTGTTTACATGGGTTGTCACATACACCCACACAACGAATACACATGACTGCAAAGATTCCTTTTGCCTTCATCAAGGAATCAAAAACCACAATTCTTGTCAGCTCTATGTAGACTAGGGTAGGGTGAGAAACTTGAAGCTTTACAAGGGAGTCACTTCTATATGAGCCGAATTATGTCCCTTACTGATCACAGCTACAAGTTTGTTCTTTTCAAGTTTTTCCCTTTCGCTATCAGTCAGTTCCAGATAATGCCCAAAAAGTTCTATTCCTAGTTCAAGTCTATTTTTTTACACAAACAAGATCTTAAACTGGACACTTTCCGTATGCAATATACTGTTGCTGCAAATCATGGGAATCTTATATTACTTGATGACATTATCAATAACATAAAATCCTTTTCAAAACATATTGAGAAAAGTACATTGTATTTTATGTCCAAAATGCTCACACATAATCATATCAAGAGACATTTCACTGCCTCTTCAGGTCTCTTTCTTCAATTTTCCATTTGCAAACACTTGTTGTAAGGGTTGGTGGTGTCATGTAGCCAAACAAGAAGAGCTCTGCATTCTTCTTCAAATATCACTGTACAGTATGTATGTTCCAACATTTTTGCAAATAACTGTGATGAAGTTGACTTGATTTGTGTTTCAATATTTGATGTTTTTTCAAACCAACACTTCGTATACTCTGTGCCAACATAGCACAAAAAATTGCAAAAGCTGTAGTAATTTGGCATGCAGTAAGGGATTGCCATCACTGTTCATAAATGAACAAAGAAAATTATTTGAAAGTATTATGCTTAAAATGTGTGAAAAATGTGTAATGTGTTGTGGAAGTAATTTGTAACCATTGACACAATCATTCAATCATTAAATACTTATTAAACATGAAGAAAAGTGGCAAAGAAAACTACTGTTAAGTCTTGGGTTTCATTTTATATCACATTAATGAATAACTGACTCTTTGCCATTCTTCTTGGAGCTCCACTTTCCTATCTAAGAAATCCACACAGGTGGTCAGGAATGTACTTGTTAACAAAAGCTTGTAAACACATAGTGGTGTGTGTGATCAATAGTGAGCACTACAGACTCTATGTAAACTTGTTGACTATCTCACATCTTAGGAATTTACTCTGTTTGTATGTACACAATACACAGAGGAGGACATTGTAAGAATGTCGGGTTACTCACAGAGCAAACATCACTAAAAATTCCATTGCCTGTAATTTATTTTCAAACTTGTGCATCACAAAATTGTTTATGCAGTGAAGAAGAAGAAAAGAAAAATGATATATATACATTTTCCCAGTTTCCATGTTAGGGACAGCAATATTTAATCAGAAAGCAACATGGCTTGGAAACTGAAATTGTACTTTATGGTGGAAAATATCTTCTGGAACTATTGTATATATGGTTTTTCTTACAAGTTTCTGATGTTCACCAAAAAGAAAATAACCATGTTACAGTACTTAGCAGCAGAAGACATGTATTTCATCTCTGTTCTGTAAAGTGCACCAAACCATCATGTTGGGCTTATCTTTGTGATGAACTTGGCACCCTCAAATATCAAAAGAAAATTTTGCTTCGTCTGGGAGATTTTAAAAAAATAGGGGCTGCCATTTTGTCTAACTATGTTGTCATACATTGCCACTGGGTGAAATTGTTGGTCCTTTGCAATTTTAAGCTACAGGCCTGCCCTTGCTTCAGACTCTTACTGTGGAAGGACAACAACTCTGTTGGAATGTATGGTGGGATAGTCGATCATACCTGTAACCTGTTTGAACCAAAGCAATATGACGAAGTTGAAAGAATGCACAGCAAAGAAAAAAGACTGGCAAGTTAGCCCTACGTTAGCCTCAAATAGGTTAGCCTAGGCCAGGTTAGGTTTTAGTGCTGAAGCCTAGATAACACACAATTTCACATAAATTTAAGATGTAAAACAATTTATGGGATCAGGTACATATGTGATGGATTCTCATCCCTGATGTATTGCACACAGAGCCATGCAAGGAGCAAACTGCATGATTTTCACATAAGTATTGTTAGCATGAACCCATTGACCTGTTTCTTTAAGGGCAATCCCCAATAAGTACTTACTGTAATTCCCTTTGTGCAACCATGTATCAGAGAAGTGAGGTCATTGCAATGGTATGCCAATAATGTGGTAGCACTGTGCTTTTAGATCAACTCTAGTAAAAGTGGCAAACCCACTCAAGGGGTCAACAGAGATTTGATAGCTCTGCTAGAGTGGTAAACATGGTTTGCAAAAAACATCACTTTGCACCCACAAAGTTCTTCAAAGGTTCCATAAAAACAGTCATAGAATTTCAAAGGAACTTAGACAGGGCAGAGTTTAATAGCACATGTATACATGCCTATCTAGGATAAATCGCAAATGTTTAAGGAACTTTCCTGGTACTCTGTAAGACGATCTCTTCCTGAAATTAGATTATCCAAACAGGATGAATAGCTGCATCGCATGACCAGTTTGCCTTCAGAGAGTACACCTGTGTAATTTATCTACACCATTATAATTCAATTGTAAAATGTATCCCAAGTTTTCAAACTGAAGCATGTGGTTAAAAGAAGCACTGTTAGTGAGTTTCCATTGACATTTTCCATTGATAGCAAACATATTTACTGGTAAAGGACAGGCCAAGATTTGACATAAATGTTCTTTAATCTTCCCTCAAAGCATTGTGTAAAGACTTTCTGTACAATGAGTACCAAGTATGCTAATAGACAGTTTGTTGTGGACTAAAAGCTGATTGAATCAAAAGAAATTATTGATGACTACTTGGGAACACATCTCTGTAATATGACTGTCTGCCATGTATTCAGCCCTGTGCAAATTCAATGAGTGCTGCCGCAATGTTACTGATGATTTCCGTTGCTGTTTTATGCAACATACAAGCTCTGTTTAAAACGTAGATAATATTAGTTGAAGGACTGAAAAAGTTTGTTATTGAGCAACTGTATGAAGTCTGGAAACCCTTTAGTTTGTAGGGCTATGCAAAAACATTTTGGCCTTCTTTATCAAGTTTACCTAGTTTGAATTTCTGAAACTAGTTCTCAGTCAAAAGGGAAATTTGATAGTCTGAAAGAAAAAATTGGAAATAGGACGACCAATCGACCATTAACAATTTCCCCTCAATTATTATAATTAATTTGAAATACTGTATATATAGTATGACAGAAACAAAATATACATGTGGCAATCAGACAATAGTACTTTAAAGCAGCAATTTGCGTTGATTCTCGAGATTTTCCAATACTAGGATACTATACCAATGACGTAAACTAAGC
>JAAAKB020196880.1:0-11760 GCA_010014835.2 Apostichopus leukothele | reverse complement strand
CCCCAATTGAATCTATGAACTTATTCTTATGTGCATGGAGATGATGTCGGTAAGTTTTGGCCAAGTCGTGATTGGGTTACTGTTTTTCAACTCCCAAAATGGCGTTATTTTCCACACTCGAATAGTTCGTAATACGTCGTATATTCGTTACCTATAGTGACGCAATATTCTATAACACCGTCTATAATAAACAAAATGAACATACATGGTCTTGTTCAGGAACTTGTGATAGGTATCAAGTTATCATGTCTCCTTATTTGTCAAAACGAGTCTTCCTTATGAAACAGGATAACTTATTAAATAATGACTTTTAAGACGTTAACTTGGTACACTGAAATTGACATTTCTCGCTTAGTTTCAATAATTGGACGTAAAGCCGTGCAGAATTGACATTTCAAGCAGCTGCTTTTGTAAATTTCAAATACTGTATTTTTCGAAACAATACAATAACAATACGACGATTAGTTTCCATCGAAAATTTTGTTAACCGATCTGAATGTCATTAAAACAGAAAATGGTTATCAGAGTCAAACTGGAATCAAAAATTTGTAATAAGCGTGTAGTAAAAGATTCACCATAATATATTCAATTGAATAATGAATATCTTATTTTTGTGATAATCAATACATTTGGTACAAAATTGTCTGAAATAACAGCAAACCTTAAGTGCTTGTGCAATTGTTTTTTGTGGGTTTTTTTATTGCTATTTTTCGTCCTCTCTGTTAAAAGGTAACCTATGCCAAACGAATTTTGACGATTGTGCGAGTCAGCCATGCCAACATCAAGCGACATGTGTCGATCAAATCAACGGTTACCAATGTCTATGCCAAGTTGGATACACTGGCCGCACTTGTGAAATTGACGTAGACGAATGTTCTAGTAATCCATGTCAAAATAGAGCGACATGCCTGGATCAGGTTGACGGATACATTTGCGAATGTTCACCAGGTTTTGAAGGAGTTACTTGTGACATCGAGACTGACGAATGCGCTAGTGGTCCCTGTAGTAATGGAGCGACCTGCACCGATGGTTTAGCAGGTTTCGGCTGTTTATGTATCGAAGGCTACACTGGTGAAACCTGTGAGATCAATATTGACGACTGTCATACCATGCCATGCCATAACGGTGCAACGTGTGTCGATCTAGTCAATGGATTTGTTTGTGAATGTGCAGGTGGTTACACGGGGCTAACGTGTCTCGAAGATATTGACTGGTGTGTTAGTGGTCCATGTCAAAATAATGCCACTTGTTCGGATGGCATTCTTAATGTGACATGTAATTGTTCTTCTGGATACGAAGGCGAATTCTGTGAGATGGAAACTGACGAATGTATCAGTCAGCCCTGTCAAAATAACGCCACCTGCATCGATGAAGTGAACCGATATACGTGTAGTTGTCTCGCTGGGTATGAGGGCGTTGATTGTGAACAAAACGTTAATGAATGTGCCAGTTCACCTTGTCAAAATACTGGAACCTGCGTCGATCAGATTGCGTCATTCCAATGCAGTTGTATCCCCGGTATAACTGGTCCAATGTGTGAGGTAGATGTTAACGAATGTTTCAGCGACCCGTGTCTTAATGGAGCTACATGTGTTGATGACATTGATCGGTTTCAGTGCTTATGTCCGATTGCTTATGTCGGAGCTCGTTGTGAATCAGAGAAGGATGAATGTTCCAGTTCGCCGTGCCTGAATGCAGGTACCTGCATTGATCTGCTTGGAGCTTACCGTTGCGAATGTCCAGTAGGTTACGTTGGTATCAACTGTGAACTGAATTTTAATGAATGCGATAGCGCGCCGTGTCTCAATAATGCAACATGCTGGGATCTTATAAACGGCTACTCTTGTTCATGCGCTGGTGGGTTTACAGGTGTGTTATGCGAAACGGAAATTAACGAATGCTATAGCAGTCCTTGCAAATATTCAAGTACGTGTGTGGATTTGATCGATGGCTTTCGTTGCGATTGCGTGGCAGGCTATCATGGAGTCTACTGTGAAACTGACAGAGACGAGTGTGCAAGCAACCCATGTGCCAACGGAGCAGGTTGCATAGATAATCTGAATGGGTACTACTGCACATGTCTGCCGGGGTATACGGGAGAACATTGCGAAGAAGATATTAATGAATGTGAGAGCTCCCCTTGCTTGAACGGTGGAAGTTGTCAAGATCTGGTCAATGGTTTTTCGTGTGAGTGTCCGTCATGCACGTCCTTACCTTTATGCGAGGTATCATTTGCAGAATGCCAGTGTTTTCCTTGCACAAATGGATCCACTTGTCAACAAACGAGCACTGGACCAGCCTGCCTATGTTCGGAGGGTTTTATTGGCACGTACTGTGAAGTAGAAATTGACGAATGTGCCAGCGAACCTTGTGCGAACAATGCCACGTGCGACGATCTTGTTGGAGGGTTTATCTGTAGTTGCCAACCCGGTTTTGAAGGCATCACATGCAGTGAAGAAATCGATGAGTGTGTAAACTTTCCGTGTAGGAATGGCGGTTCCTGCAACGACCATTTGAATGGCTACTCCTGCACATGCGCTGAAGGGTATTCTGGTACAACATGTCAAGAGGACGTCGCTGAATGTCAAGGGTCACCTTGTCAACATAACGGTACCTGTGTGGAACAGTTTGGATCTTTCTTGTGTGAATGCGTCATTGGTTTCCAAGGTAACGTTTGTCAGACCGAAGTTAACGAATGTGAGAGCAACCCTTGTCTGAACGGCGGCGTATGTATTGATGTCATCGGAGGATATACATGCGTTTGCCAGAGTGGCTACGGGGGTGGAAACTGCGAAAACGATATCGATGAGTGCAAGGCGAATACGACGTGTCTTAATTCTGGAACTTGTATTAACACCCCAGGAGGATTTACTTGTATATGCACAGAGGAATATACAGGTAGACAATGTGAAAACTTCTCTCCCGTAGATGCGTGCTGGAGCAGTCCATGTCTAAACAATGGAACGTGTCTTGTAGATACACCTGGAGATAAACTGATCTACAGATGTGAATGCCACCAAGGTTTCACTGGTCAAAATTGCGATGAAGATGTACTTGAATGTGCCAGTAACCCTTGCCTGAATAACGGCCAGTGTATCGAAGGTTTCAACGGGTTTGAGTGCATCTGTGATTTTGGGTTCAGCGGTGTCGTGTGCGAACCTACTCATGTTTGTGAGAGTTCACCATGCATGAATGGTGCGACCTGCACGGATGGCGTTGACGGTTACATCTGCAAGTGCGTCGAGGGATTCGAAGGAGAAACGTGTTCGATAAACGTCGATGATTGTGGTATCAATCAACCTTGCGTGAACGGCCATTGTGTAGACTTGATCAACGGTTACACATGCGAGTGTGACAAAGGCTTCACAGGTGTAAATTGCTCAGAGCTAGTAGATCCATGTTCGACAGGGCCATGCTTCGATCCAACGGATATATGTCTAAGTGCCCTTGGTAGCTACGTATGTGTTCCAGCAACAATGGAACCAGTGACGACATCGACCACATTTTGTCGTCAAGGTACTTGCAGAAATGGTGGAACGTGCGTGGAAGGTTTGAACGATGTAAGGTGAGTGTACTATTATGTCTTGTGCGATTTATAAAAAGCACAATAATAAAAATTATTCATCAAGTTGTAGCAAATGTTGTGTAAAATAGTAAACACGAAGAAAACAACCTCATTTTACAATACAAATAGCCTACGATTCACTCTTATTGTCGAGTGTCAAGATGGCCAACTGATGGCAAATAACTATGGAAAGATGTATATATGGTGTTCTCTCCTAATCATTAATAAGTTATTTTAACAGATTTTATGAAGTTGATAAAAACAGGCTGATAGTTGATTACATTATTTATGCTAAGTAAAGTTTGCTTCATATGCAAACATTCCATATACTAGCCAGTTAGCTATTCATGTCATTTTCATGTCTTTCATTTGGCTATGGATGCATGTGAAAATATTGACTAAACTATTATTTTGTATTCGAAAATGTGTACATTAATTCGATGATCTGAGAGGAAATTTTAAAATATAAAAAATATGTTTTCGTCAGTGTTTGTTATCTTGTTCAACACTACAATATTGAATTCGTACAAGTGCATGCTGATGCTGACATTTTGTGGCAAGGAAATGCGTCGTGAATGTTGGTTATGAAAACTTCAGTATAGTTGTCACGTTTTTAGAAAATTCGAATGTATATTAATATTTCTTCCATTAATTATCTTAATTATCTTATCACAGCTGTGTCTGCCATCCGGGATTTACAGGTCACGTGTGTGAAACAACACTCAGGCTTAATCCTTGCAGTTCGTCGCCGTGTGTCCATGGCGGCTGCAAACAAGTTCAAGCTAACGAAAGTGACATTAATTACGAATGTGTTTGCGATCCGGGCTATGCGGGGATACGTTGTCACATTGGTAATTCCTATATATGCAAGATATCATAGATTTGAGTCGAACATTATGAAGTGTTAAATAGATGACTCATTAAACAGCGATATTGTCTTCACTGTCCCAAACAGAAAATAGTGTCAAATAGTGTCATAAGACAACAATAGACATTTATTTGACTCGTCTCTCACCTGTCTTCTCTCATGTTATGCACTTCCCCATCTGCCTCACTCTAGTCCTTTGAAAGGAGGTCAACGAGGCAGCAACGCTTAAACGTTAATTTTGGCAGGTTCGATGAGGAAGTGCATGATTTAAGAGGAGACAGATAAGTATCGTTGTTCGTAAATAAAAAGAAAACCTGTAAATGTAGTGACATCTCACCTTTGATATATTCTCTATACAGAGATGTAACATGGGATACACTGGTGGCTCGTTAGAGAGATATTCCGGCAGCAGACAATGTAACACTCATTTGGAGAAAAAAATCAATCTCAGTGTTAGTTGCAAAAAACCAAGAAAACCAAAAAAAACAAAAAGTCAAGAGTTGATTAATTGATTTTAACCTAGTTTTTTCTGCAGGCTAAACCCTTGATTTGTTCCCCGGAGTTGATTAAGGTGATCTGTGATGTCATGTCATCTGTGATGTCATCTGTGATGTCATCTAGCGGCAAATGGTCTCCAAAAGCTTTCATTTCTCTATTATAATTCTCTTTGTTGCTTTAGCATCGAAACTGATACATTTTGGAAAAGTTGCTAAGCTGTCAAGGTTCTCTGTGTTTGAAATTTCATCAAAATGCAACATTTTGGAGGAAATATAATTTTCCCGTGTGAATAACTCAGTGAAAGATTAGAAATAGAAACGTGATGACATCATGCACGGTGCTGTTGCCAGATGCATTCAAAAAATATCACCAAATCATTAAAATATGATATATTTGCCATAAAAAAATGTTATGAGGATGTGCTTTTGGCTTAAATATACAGGAAAATTTCCAGCATTGTTTAATCAAGCAATCAACTTCAGCTACCGGGATATCCCTTGAAGGCATCGGATCATGAACCATATTTTTAATTCGATTTTCACCTTCCTTGTAAAAAATTAACGAGATCGTTCTCATTTCTTCGCCCTCTCATTTCAGATCTTTCCATATCTCAATCATATTTGGATTTGACGAAAAGCCCACAAGATGTTAAAGATTTCGAAAACAAGTTAGAATTTTTACTGCAAGAGACAAAAGTGCAGAAGAGAAGCATACGACAAGCTGATGTAACCATTACTGGTGGCGAAGAGCAAACATCTCAACAAGATGGGTGAGAAAGCATGCCTCCCCCTCCTCCCCTCCCCGTCCTCCCCTTCCCCCAACTTATGACAGCAGTGCCAGTAATGGTCTGTTGTTGTGGTCAATGCTTGTTTACGTCGTCACAGTTGGTACCATAAATGAACTTGAAGCAAACAGGTGTAATGCAATAGTTACTAGCGAAAAGCAAAATATTTCACTCTTTTGCTTTAACCTTGGATTTGACAGGGTTCCACAACCTTGCTTTAGTGATTTTGTAGTATTCAACACCCTCAGTGACTGTTGTGTTATACTATGTTAATGCATCCCCGATTTTGAAGAATACAGTTGCATATACATTTTAAAGAAACATTAAAAACAAATTTACATCACAACACAGCTGTTTACTTCATGTTTACTTTTGATTTAAAAAAAACATTTCAACTTCAAATGTTATGTCGAAAACGATAGACGAACCGGAACATAACAAATACCAAAATCACACTCAACACACGAAAAAAAACCTTTGAAACACAATATTGCAATGCCATTTGAGTTTCACTGTCCAATTCATATAAAACATCCATCAACAATTATACTGGTTTTCAAGTTTTTTTACATCTTCGTTCATCTATTGGAAATTTATTACTCATGTAAAATGGTTATAAAACACTTAATGTGATTACATCTTATATCCTTTTTTTTCCTTCCTCAACTATCTGGTGGGAAACGCAAACGTTTGGAATTAAGATATTTGAAATAAGACCACTTTTTTCCATTATGTATCGAGTCTGCTTCCTTGGGGATTGATCAAAGATTCATAGCTTCATATCGTAACAGTCACGTGGATGCCAACCAATATTTTTCTAATATACCATTAATGAACAGCTTGATGTGAGTTACTGCAGCAGTACAGTCCTAGTGGTATTGTCTAATATATATGTTGCTGAAAGTGAAGTCTCATTATACAATCTTTAGATATGATGAATTGGTTGTCATTTTATTCCTTTCAAGAATAGACTTTATGGTTCCAAGACGAAATAAACAATGCACATCCCGTTAGTTAACTATATCATATATGCCAAACTTGGGACGGTTTTGTGACTATTTTGGTGTTTATATTACATGTAGAGCTCAGTTTTATCAAGTATCACTCGTCGTTGAAGAAGATGGGGAACCTCTCACCTCATCTGAGGTTGACAAAAAGTTGGATGTGAGCGATAAGGCATGGTCTACAGTTATGCATCCATACGAGAGATTTAAAGACGCACCACTTGCTGCCGGGAATACGGGACAAAATAATAAGGTCGGTGGTCTATTTCATGGTTGCCGTCATCACGAGAAATTTTCATGTCTAAATTTTTTTTAATTACCAAATTCGGTCATAATTGCATCCAAAAGTTGCAAATGTTTCTTATGTATTGTGAGTTCGATTGTTCAAACTTATCAGTGTTATGTTGCATTTTGGAGTTCAGTTATTGTTCGAATGGAGTTTTAATGGTACAAGTTTTTAGAGTTCGAGTCGCAGCATGAGGGGATGTAGCTGTTTGTAAAATCTTTATTGAGCAACGTGACGGCTTGTTAGTTTTAATCAAGACAATGTCTACATTTTTAATATTGACTTATTTCCATTAAAAGCTATCATAATGTATCAAAAATTGTCAACACCATCGTACGAGATAAACAAGCAAAGTAATTGCACACTGTGGAACGTTTTTGAGTGTAAATAAAATAAAAATTAACGCAAAAACTGCCTTTTGAAAGGAATAAAAGCCATGCAGCTTCCGTTCATTGTTCAGCTTCGTGAGAGATTTGTATTTACAGGACTTTCATTTGTTGTCATTCAGAAGATCCATGGTTTGATCAAAATCTAAAGATGATGACGAGAGTGCATTGAATATTGTCGCTTTATTCCTTATCATATTACATGACGGTTACATTTATAACATCAATCATTAAAATATTGCCGGATATATCTACCTTGCTACTGAATGTATGGACTGATGTAATGCCACTGTTTAATTTCGTTCTACGAAAAATACAAAGATGAAAATATCACAAAAGGATTTCAACCCTTGACAAGACGTTTACTATTCTCCCTCGTCCACAGGGTTATAATTTTAGTGAATAAACCTAAACAAATGTCCCTGGAAAAGGAAACACAAGCAGCTTTCTTTTCCCTGTAATAAATGTCCGATTTCAATGATTGAATTGGATCGAAAACCTCGACTTTTACTATTGTCTTTCACACAGGGTTGGTTTTCGCAGAACTGGTACTGGCTTCTTCCCGGAACGATGGCAGTCTTGTTGTTAGGGTGGCTTTGTTTCGCTGTGTGGAAGCAATCACACAAGAGGTTTGTGGTGGTGCCAATATGATCTATCTAATAGCAATAAATGCGTTGTATATGTGAGTGAATAGAAGGAATATTTTTGCATGGACGAAAGACAACACTGTCTATCACCGGGCAACACCGCCGCCATCTCTTTCAAATCATACCCCATCATGCCTTTCATCTCCAATCTGTGATATCAATATCTATTTTATTTTGGAACATAAATGAATGGTATAAAAAGATTAATCATATTCAGGTTCTTTAAATCATATAAAAGACAGTAGTAACTAAGTCTGAGATGTATAAGTATAGCATTTTTTCGTTGTAGAGATATAGGCTCTAAAGCATCGGGCAATGTTTATTTTATATACAAACGTGTATTGTCCAATAATCTTACATGTGGACATGGACTAGGTGTCAGCAACCAATATTTTTGGTTTCTCCAAATTTTAAAATGATGTCAAAATCATGAATAAATGGCTTGACCTCGTTAAGATATATTACTCGATATTTGATCCTGTATGATTACATAACTTCATCAGGTAAAATAGCCATTTCATTGGTTGTAAAGTCTAATTTTCATTATTGAAAAATCGTAAAAGCCATTTTCATTTGCTGCCCATTTGTCACGTCACAAATTACTTCTCAATGTAGGCTACTTCTTTGAAAGATTATGCAGTTTCACAACTACTAAAAGACACGAGATGAACCAATCGTTTTCTTTGTACTTGTTCTTTATGAAGATATCCGAATGAACCTAATAATAAAAAGCACTGTTTGGCATTGTGATTGTGCTATACCTTTTCGCCTAAAATTTCTGACTGACGTTCTTGTTAACATTTTATACTATAGATTCAGATCCTTAGTATGCATGATGAAATGCTTCAAACCACTTTTAAACCATGCAGACATTTTCCTACGCTCCTGACATTTGCAATGCTTTTTTAACGCATTCTAGTCATTTTAATCAAGAAGTTCATATACAAATACTATGTAAATGCCTATGTGTATTGTGTATGTATGATCTAAGTAATCAGTTTACGATCCAACAGAAGTTGGTTGACATCTGAATAAGAACTTAACTGGAAGCATGCAACCCATCAAGATAATATTCGTGGGAGGATGAAGGATTTAGTCTTGGCATATAGATGTGCATGCGTGCGGTGCGTGTTTGTGCGCGCGTAGGGTTTGGGATATTAAAGTTCTCTTCTAGCGTAAGAGGTTAAATTTAAATATCGATATGTATACTACAGTTTTGCAGCCTTTGGAAGGAGAAGAATATATTCATTTTTGAAAGCTTAGGAAATAGAAGTCCCAGACCACAACAGTCAATCCTGTTTCACTCAATAATCAAATGATTTTTATCAAGATGAGATCAAAGTCGCTTAGCTTTTCTGTTTATCCTGTGCTAAGTAACTCCCCAGCTTACTTCGTCGTAATTTTCATACAAAAAGAAGTATTTATTTTGTTTCTTACCCTTTGTTGTATTTCTTTTTACAGACGATTAACGCGGTTACAAATGGACTACGTCGATGCAAGCAACCGAAGCTCAACAGTTTTCTCAAATCCCATTTATACTGCTAACTTCGGTGAGCAGCAGTTAGCGGACGTTATTACTGTTCAGACAGAACCGGATGCCGTAGACCATTTACTAGATAACGAAAAACCAGATAAAACGACAGGTTTGACGACATTTATGGGAGAGAGTGAGGCATGAACGAAAATGAGGGACGCACCTTGAAACCTTTAGGTTACATGAGCGGGGCAGTTGATGGTATACCCTGGTAACCAAGGTAACCATTCCATTGGCTCGTCGAGAGTCCTTCTCGACACAACTGAGGATTATTTCTCGACAATGAATATGTTTGAACTCGCCGTACTCTTGCACAAAGTTTTGTCTTGACGAAAAAAATTTGCTTTAAGAACAATTTGAGTTATATGTGCAAACTTCTGAAATCAAAATTCTGTCTGAATGGGCCAAAAGAGAAGAAATATTTTGTTGCTATCTCTGTTGAGTGATAACCATGCCAGACTGTACAATATAGGCAGAAGAGGCAAGTGCCTGGGGTGTTGGGAAGGGGAACCAAAGTTCTTTGGGCCGCCTTTAAGATTCAAGGTTTAAGTTGCCTCCTTGAACGAACACTTCCAGACAGGAAGTATCCCAAATTCCTATTTTGTGAGCTGTTGATACGTATCTTCATAAGCTTTAGAGAGGAATAATCATATTGGGGCCTTAGGACCACATGGAGTCTAAAATGTGTCAAACCGGCGCTAGATGGCGGGAAATTTTAACATTGAAATATGGTGCATGGTTAACACAATAATTTGTCAATGCAATGAGATATTCTGAAACATTGCCAAGTTCTGATCATTTGAATCAGGATGATTTAGGGAGACATCAAAAGTTTCGTCATTTATAAGACATAAACCAGTCATTTTTCGTGGTTTTTCTTTCTCAGATATCAGCTTTGTTTATAGTCATGAAGACATTAATTCGTTAAAGTGGGCTTGTAATACGAGACGTCTTTCTTCAGATTATTTCAATTTTATCGGTATATATGACGTAACAAACGTTCCTTCGTTTAGTTTTTCTTTTTAAATAATAACTCGATATAGTGACGTTTGCTATTGATTTTGTTCATATTTCATAACTAGTGCTTTCTATTTACTCTTCAACACCGTCCTTGTAAATGAAAATTGATCAAAATGAATAATGATATGATTCTATTATAATCCGCTAACTAACGACCACTTCTGCTTACAATGATCACCATGCATATATGATATTTACATTAACCTGTATGCGAACATTATGGTTGTTTGAGGAAAATGTAATTTGGTGTAAAGGATTCGAAAGAATCAATATTAAGTAATTCATTTGATGAGAATTTTTTCTATTACTCAGGACGGTTAAAAGTTCGATTTAGGGGGGGTTCTTTGAATCTTCAGGTATAATATTTTGGGGGCATTGCAAAAGCTGCCATATGGCCGGAAAACTACTAGGTGTTGCATGTTCACCGTTTCTTTGTAAATGTTATCATGTACTGTTAAATAAATGAAACAATTATTATTTGAAACTTATACAGTTTTCTTAGTGATGAAGGAAAGGGACTTGCTGGATTATTAATATTCCGTCATTATTGACAAATTAAAATCTGATAAGACATAAAATTGGAAACTTTATTTGCATATCGTTAAAACAAGATAGGTTGATTAAGAAATAATTTTTTATCGAAAACATTTCTGCCAATTTACAGTTTTTCAACTAGTCTTTACAAATATTCCATTTTTTTTTCTCTTTTTAAGATTTTCTCATTCGTCAATTTTGATTTATTTGTATGTTTCTTCTTCTTCTTCAATTGTAGAAAGAAGAAAACTTAATTCTCATTCCCATATCGTGCTTATATCTATTGACAGTTTCGTTACATTCTATAGGTCTGCCTAGGTCTGACATATAGGCTTATCGTAATGACCACAAGCTCATCTATTCCAAGTGGCGGCGCTAAGGGGGCATGGGAATATTCCATCAATATTTCCCCCCCCCCCTCCCAAACAATCAACCAGATTTACCCCAGTCGGATGCGGTAATGCAACTGAAACACTACCCCTTACGTCTACATTTCGCAGATTTGTGGTATAACTAAAAATGATAGCTCTTCTTCTCCACCGGGTTCTTATGAAACTGGATTCCTCTCTGAAATGAATTTTCGCTGGTTAAGGTAAATGAAAGTAAGTACAAGACTCCAGGAGCACCCCCCCCC
>JAAAKB020196769.1:0-11762 GCA_010014835.2 Apostichopus leukothele | reverse complement strand
TCTTATAATTACTACTCCTCCCCCCACCAACCCCCCACCCCCACTCCCCTCTCCTGTGACTGCGATGCCTCTATATGCTACAAACATATCACTAATGGCTAATATCAAACAAATGGTTCCATCCTCCATAACTGTAGGTTTGACTGTTGCAGTGTCTTGGACTTCTCCCAACACAACTACAATCTGAATAACGACAGCAAAGAACAATAGAATGTACAAAGGGTTTATTGTTTGCTCACAGCAGAAGAACATTGTAACTACCACAATAATTATGTACAATAACAGTCTCAGCCCAAACAAATCTATCCATCTTGCATATGCTTGCTGACTCTTGTTCGCTTTTCACTTTGTGAAAACTACAAAAATATTTATTGATTGATGTAATCAATATGCTACCTATATTAGTTTAACAATTATTACTCATCATAAAGTTTTTTCAAATCATGAAGTTTTCTTTAAAAACAGATTTCTGAAAGGATGAATGAATCTACAACACTGATTAAACCACTAACTTGGGGTAGTAATGTATGATGATGATACTGTTAAGTATCCTTCAAATATCAGTTCAGAAAACCTGGCAAAGTTCATTCTTTTCTGGGTGCAGAGAATGTCATGAGTAAGATTCAATACTAGTTGTCTCTTTTCTCTTGAATGACTTAATTAAACATGGCTAAGATTTCAGTACAATATGTGAAATTGTTTTTACTCATATTTATTACCTACATTCAAAGTTTGCCTTTGTCAAAAATCGTTGTCTTTGTCAAAAAAATATTTGTCAAACAACACTGCCACCTGAATGACCTAGTTGGAAACTTTGTTGTCCCATGGACATTGTATAAAAGTTGCTAAAACTCAATAATTCCCAGGCTGGAGTACTGAATGCTGGAAAGAGAAATCCATATCTCGTTGAATGAAAAATCCAGAACAGTCAAAGAAGGAAAACAATTCACAGAGAACTAATATAAACCACGAAACTTTGATTGTGCGCACCAGCAGAGTTTACAGTAACGATGTAACACAACTTTGCTCAAGTATCCAGATAAGATCATGGATTTGAAGGGTATGAGACAAATTTATAGCAATTATGCTAAAAGTAATGCAAATATATATATATATTTTCACAGCTATCGAGTAAAACTAGCAATTGATCACAACATTAAGTCAGTACATGTTGGTGTGTATACTGAATTGCCCCCGTCCAACTTGTTTCAAACTTGTCACCAGTGCTGTCTTCACTGAGACAGCTATCTTCCATTAACGGGTGTGAGACTGATTCTGTATCTGGTTCATGAAGGTTAACAGACTTGCTTCCAATCCATCAAATTGTCTGAACAATCATCTTCCTGTTGCTATCATGAGTAAACTTGTTAGCTTTAAATGCCGGGCAGTCATAGAATGCTGATAAGTTGTGGATGTTGATCTGCCTCGCCTACAATGGAGAAAACAAATGAAAATATGTAACTATTAAGTCCCAGAAAAGAAAGGCGAGTCGAAAAACAGCGATGCTTTCCCATTTGATATCCTTCCCAAAATGAATAGTCTATGTGTCTGGGTTGTAAGCAGAAACAATTCCTGCATCTAGATATATTTATCATTGTAAAGTTCAAAATGAAATCACTCACTACAATAACCATGGCAATATTTTATCAAATCAATTACATTGTCAAGTTTGGCAGCTGCACAAAATCATTGCATAGATGACTGGTGCCAGGGGCATGAAACAAACGTCCTTCCAAAAAGTACAAAGAAAACAAAACAACTGACATTGTAGCTGTTGCACTTGTAAAACATTTCAGAGAAAGAAACTAACCTAGGTAAGAGAAATGAGTGATTCCATTTAGACTTCCCTAGAATTACCAATGCACACAACAAGAATAACATACAAGTTGATCGCAAGTCAATACAAGGGTACATAACCCTGTGAGAGTCTCCATTCCCCACAATATAAACATTCAAAGACACTAAAAATGTAAAATGTTGGTAATGTAACCAGCAGCGTTGAACCAGATCAAACAGCCAGTATTACATGATGTTAGTAATGTAACCAGCAACATTGAACCAGATCAAACAGCCAGTATAACATAATGTTAGTAATGAAACCAGCAGCATTGCACCAGATCAAACAGCCAGTAGTACATAATGTCAGTAATGTAACCAGCAGCTATGAACCAGATCAAACAGCCAGTATTACATGTTAGTAATGTAACCAGCAGCATTGAACCAGATCAAACAGCCAGTATTACATAATGTTAGTAATGTAACCAGCAGCTATGAACCAGATCAAACAGCCAGTATTACATAATGTTGGTAATGTATCTAGCAGCATTGAACCAGATCAAACAGCCAGTATTACATAATGTTAGTAATGTAACCAGCAGCATTGAACCAGATCAAACAGCCAGTATTACATAATGTTGGTAATGTAACCAGCAGCATTGAACCAGTTTTACACAAACCTTATCAGCCAAGTCTTTCTCCGAGATTTCAATGATTTCTTGTTCTGTTCCGTAGCGAGTCCGATGAAATGACATCTGTTCCTGGGCAAGTTGTTTGATGATGAAGAGAAGGAGCTCATTGTTGTCTCTACGGAATGTCAAGTACCGAGAGAAATTCTGAAAGAAATGTGTGGAAATAGTAAGTAAGTTAACTAACAAACTAACTGTATATATTGCGTAACATTTCAAAGATTGGCATATACCAAGGTGGTCTATGGTCATGGATCTAACATTATAGTCAAGGTATCAGCAAACAGCCAGAACTATTTTTATCCAAAGATGTGATAGAGCAGATCAAACACCCACTTCCAGTGAAATGTGAACCCACTTTTTCTTGGAAAATGTTGTTCAACAGATGAGACCAATATTTGGTTTAATTAATAAACTAAGAGTGCAAGGTAAACAATTTTTTTCCTTTCTGCGAGATTTTCTGTTTTATAATATGAATTCATCAGAATGTGGAACTGCATCAGAGTGAGTTCAACAACCTTAAACATATTTATGGTACTTTGAATGTACGATAGTGTGAACAATTACTTCACCAGGAATTATCACAACACAATACACTGTACATAGCCTAATGGCTTCACAAATGCTAATGTGTAAATCATCATTGGTAAACAAACCCTGTCTATTGCTTGTTTATCTTTTATGATACACAACATTAAAAAAGGCAGGATCCATTGGGAGTGCCTGGTCTTTACTTACATTACTTGCAAAATCATGAAAAGCTAAATAAAGGAAATAACAAATATTGAACTTACTTTCTTCATGCTTCTCATGACACTGTATTTCTGTGTATCAATGAAACTCTCCAACATTACTCGGATGGACATGTTGACATCCTCTTCTGTTACATATTCATGAAGATGGATCCTAGCATGAGCTTCAGCCATACGGATCACTGATTCAATGTGTCTCACAGTGATTGGAATGCTACCAGTAACCTGCAATGAAACCAGTAAAAACATGTCATTACAAACAAGAGTTATGACGTAACCAGCAAGGCTAGGGGTTCCCCCTGCTGCAGGTTACAGCAGATCTTTTCAAACTTCAGTCACCTGCGCCAAAATGAGGTATGAGATATGACATGCCCTGCGAGTACCCCACTGACAGTAAATACAGGTTACTTGTTACTACAGAAATAAGAAACAGGAAACAAGGAAACAAGAATGGTTCCCCCATATCCCCCCCCCCCTTAACTCACATACATCAACTGTCATAAAATGTAATAAAACTAAGGGTAAGATAGCAGTCGTACCAAGCACTAACATTTGCTTTAACTAAGACCATTGTTGTTATGAATTTATACTGACCCAGTTATTAAATATCAATTAACTAACTTAATCAAAACAATTTCTTACCATTGACTCTCTTCTTAAGTCAGAGTACATCTTAGCTACTTTATCCTGGTCCATGTGGTGTAGTTTGGGATGGACTTTCTCCTTGGCATAAATGATGTACTTCTTCAGTATTTCTTGAGGAATCTTCTCCAAACCAGAAGTGTTTGGCAGTTCCTATATGTATCAGGGTGAGAAAATAAAATCCTTTCAAGGGTGTGATACTAAAATAATTTGTACCGTTACAGCACTGCACTGATTCTTAACTGTGCCAACATGCTGACACCACACACCAGTTTGCAGGTTTAACCAATTGCTTCATTACAATGAAAGCAATGCCCATGATTGGGTGGAGAATGAAGCACAATACCTAGGAATGAGATAAGTTTGACTAACAGGAGAAATGAATCTAACATGTACAATAATACTGTTCTCATATTATCAACTTCATACAAACTTAACCAATCTAAATCTATTCAAGCATTCAAGGGTCATAGGTGATACAGATATACACACAAAAAAATTGTTTGTCACAAATTTATAATGAAATTGACAAATATGTAACATATTAAACTCTCACAATTTTCTGGCCTTCTTCTTTGTCAACATTGGCAGGATGGTGTCTCATGTGGCTACTGACCACAAACCTAGCCAGGAGTTCATCCTGCACAGGGTCTACAGTATCCCGGACGACACATAGGATATCAAAACGTGAAAGAATAGGCTCTGTCAAATCAACCTGCATGTAAGAAATATCAAAATGAGGAAATCAAAATGGAGTTCTCAGTTAAGAAGCTCTCATGCAGTAAGGGATATCAAACATGAAGAGGAGACCAATTGTCACTTCTATCTGAGATTACAGACAATTGTGCAATGTACTCTTCCAAATGAAATGGACCTATTGCAGTGTCTTGTATCTCAGCAAGAAAGCAATTGCTGGGAATATGAATGATTTTTTTTTGCTTTCTGTATGACATGTGTTAAAAAATGTCATATGATACGCAATGGCAGATAAACACAATGTGTTAACCGGCTGAAAATGGTAAATAGGAGTAAACAACAGCCACCAACAAATACATGAAGTTGTGCAAATAAGGTTGCACTATAAACAAAACTAAGGCAGACTCAACATTGAAAATGTCTTAATGAAAGCTGAAACTTGGTGAAGACTCACATTTTCTGAGAATGTCAAAGATGTATTATAGCGCCCGCCTATTGGATTTGCAGCAGCAATGATGGAACACCTCGCCTGGAGTGAAGTCACGATACCAGCCTTGGAGATTGATATGCTCTGCTGTTCCATGGCTTCATGGATGCTGGTTCTATCTGCATCGTTCATCTAATCAGAATAAAAGTACCCTCAAATTTATGCATACCACTCAAAATTGCCTGAAAACACAAATAAGCTATACAAAAGCTACATAGATCCATGTGACACCTATTCAACTATCAAAGCTTTACATTGTAGCCAGAATACAATAACATGTAAATGCTATCCTGACTTCATGGATCCATTCACATTCCACAAGAAATCAATGACCCACAATTATCCCTCTCTTATTCTAATCATGTGTATCAGTGATTCTAGCTGAAATCATCCAGAAATATTTACTAAGCAAAGATACTGAGGTATCCATTGCTAAATTGACAGTACTAATACCAGCACTCTCAATGACACAAATTCATATCTCAAGAGGTTTGAAAACCTTGCATATTCATTGCTACTACAGAGTGAATAATTTCTTACCTTGTCGAACTCATCAATAATACAGACTCCCTTATCTGCAAGAACCAAAGCTCCAGCCTCTAGTGTCCATTCTCTGGAAACTGGATTCTTTTGAACATACGCTGTTAAACCAACAGCAGATGCACCCTGTCCTGTGGTAAACACAGCTCTTGGTGCAGTCTTTTCCATGTACTTCAGAAACTGCGACTTGGCAGTCCCCGGGTCTCCACAGAGGAGCACATTGATGTCACCTCTTACTTTATGTTTATCTCCTGCGTAAACCAAAGTTATAGGAAGGTCATTAAAAGAACAGGACTGCGTCAAGTATATTAAATAGTTACGTGATATAAAGTAAGAATCCAGTGATCTTCATGTTGATTTACAAAATAGCAAATGCCAAAATACAGAAACACCAAAATACTGAAACACCAAAATACAGAAACACCAAACTACAGAAACACCAAAATACAGAAACACCAATATACAGAAACACCAAAATACAGAAACACCAAAATACAGAATACCAACATCATTAATCATGGGACCTCAGGTTGAGATGTAACAGACCACATTTTATCAGTTTAATATCATTCTAAATTTGATCAACAAATATTTAAGACTTCTAAAAGATAAACCTAGCAGTGACCTATTTAATTATAAAATCCAGCAAACCAAGGTCATAAAAGAAATAACCATTTGAAGATGGAGCTCATTAACTGTGAAAGAATCTCACCTGGATTCTTAGCTTCTCCTCCAAATAACGTGAGTGCCAAAGCCCTTTTGATATCTTCATGTCCATAAATACTTGGAGCAATACTTGCAAATATCTAAAGGAATTAAATATTTAACAAATCAGAATGGCATATTCTTTAAATACCAACACATTTAGACATTTAGATTGTACAGTGAGCAGTCCTGCAGAAAATACATTTAATATGGAAATAATATCATTCAATAACTGCAGCTTTCTTTCCATATCATTCTGTTGAAGTTGATTGAAAATTCTTTCAAACTGAGAGACATTTAATAAACAGCACAGATTTTTCACCAAACATTAAAGTTTTACTCCAACCAATTACAGTAGTAAAATGCTACATTGCAATGTCACTCAAGTTACAGTAGTAAACTGCTACAGTACAATGTTACTCAAATTACAGTAGTAAACTGCTACCTTACAATGTTACTCAAATTACAGAAGTAAACTGCTACATTATAATGTTACTCAAATTAACTGCTACAATACAATGTTACTCAAATTACAGTAGTAAACTGCTTCATTACAATGTTACTCAAATTACAGTAGTAAACTGCTACATTACAATGTTACTCAAATTACAGTAGTAAACTGCTACCTTACAATGTGACTCAAATTACAGTAGTAAACTGCTGCATTACAGTGTTACTCAAATTACAGTAGTAAACTGCTACATTACAATGTTACTCAAATTACATAACAATGTTACTCAAATTCAGTAAGTTAAACCCCAGCAAATACAAATTTTCAAGTTTTAAAATTCACGACATGCAGTACTCTGCTCAAAGACAGGAGGTGAAACTTGATGTAAATGTTTCAAATTTGCAAAACAAGTGTGAGGAGTTTTCTTTGTAGTTATGAACAACTAAAAATAAAAGTTGTTTCTTAACCTAAACAGTGCTACACACGAACACAAGCATACTTGCCATGACTACCTACAGCACAAATTCAGTTTTGCTAATTATGCTAATTAGAAAATTAAAAAACCTTGACCAAACATACCCTCTCCCCAATCATCTCATCCTTTGAAAGAGAGACGATGGTCTTTATGTCCTCGTCTGTTAAGCTTGCAACAGCCATTTTGTCATCTCTCTTAGTGATGTAGTTTGCTTGTATAACGGTAGCAAAGACTGGGAAACCATTGGATGTGTTCAATGAGCCATCGTAGTTGTTGTGGTAGGTTCCGGTCAGTTCCTGCAAGAATGTAGATATCAACTTATCAGTAATTTCGAACTTTTGATATACAACAAGTCGCATCAGGTTTGCAGGGTTTACAAATCCTAGTGTTAAATTTAGGAAACTAATGACATAACACAGGACCGTACTCATCAGACATTTTCCACTATGATGGGCAACATTTGAGGCTTCCCACACAAGGATAAGACAGTGACTTTGGTTACTGACTTCAAGCCAGTTAACACAACTAAATAATACAGAGATACAGACACCACTCTTCAAAGAGTAGATAATCTGTAATACTTACAGAAAACATTCAGGGTTAACATATTAACTTCTATTCAAAGGTTAGCACATACAGTGTTATTAAACTTACTATTTCATCTCCAGGTTTACAGCTATCTACTAGGTCTCCTAAGAGGACAGCATCCTTTGACCTCGGCAGTCGGCCTGCAGCAACCTTTCCTGGACTCTCCTGAATTGTAATTCTTTGGTAGTTTTTGTATAATGTCTGCAAGATGAGATGGGGTTTCATAAATGAATGGTCTTACTCAGCATCGGACATGTCCAGAACAAAGATATATATTACAAGATGTAACATTATGTTCATTACATCAGTACTTTGGTGGTTTGTCTACAATATGAGGTCTATCACGGCCAGTCAGAAATTGGGTTAAAGGAAGTCATACTCAGAATGGGTCATGTCCAGAACAAGAGACAAAATCTGATAAATTAATGCAACGTATACATTCATTACATGTGTACTTTGGTAGTTGGATCATTTCTGCTAGATGGGAAGACAAACATTAAACAGAGAGCTTACCTGTTCCATGTTTATCGCAAAGGGGCCGGTGGATTGACACTCTGGGCAGGTTCCAGGGCGAACCTCTTGGTTCTGGTTTTGATAGAAAGGACCGAGAACAAAGCCACACTTTGGACAGTCATATTTGATCATGCTCAACTGTGGCAGGATTCCAGTGGAACTGGTAACTACACCACTGGTACGGATCAACTGATTCAGGTGGAGCTGCCTGTAAAATGAACATGATAAACTTATACATTGCAAATAACGTACATGACATGTAAGCAGGGGGTTACGAAGCTTCCAAAAAGTGGGGGGGCACAACATCAGAGGGGCACTTTCTCATTCCACAACCACCACTCGTTTTGCTATAAACTGATACACACCCGACATATCACTTAAATATATATGATGTGTTAGTATGCTATCAATACTATTATGGTGCATGTGAATAATTAAAATAACATATTAAAATTAACAAAGGCTTAAGATATCCAAAAGACAGTTCTTTATCAAAGGGGCACATTTCAGTAGGGCACATTTGCTATTTTGCAAACAAGTGGGGGGGGGGGAGCACATGCCCCCAGTGACCCCCCGGCTCCTCCCCTGTATGTAAGCAATGAAAAACACAACTGATGGTATTGTAAGAGCCAGAATCTATTATGTATATCAATAATAATTTATGAAACATCTGAGTGCTATTAAATAGCAATGCGATACATTACATAGCCAAAACGTGTGTCTACCTTGGTGTTCTTAACAAACTTCAAGTAAGTGTGGTTTACATAAATGAAGCTATTTACCTTAAAGTTCTTAGTTCCTCAACTAAGGGAAGCTCAGCAATCCTCACATGAATTTCTTTTGCTATTTGTTGGTATTTTGGGAACATTGATAAAACAACCTCTTTTGCGGCCTCATCAAAGATTGTCAACATTTCTGCTGGAGCCTCAGGTAGGAAGAAAGCAAGAACTTGCTCGTGAGAGGCAAGTATGTTGTAATCCACAACTAGACTCTCCTTATTAGCTAATGGGAGGAGAAAATTACAAGAGCAAGATTTAAAACAAAACAATAAATCAAAGTCTAACACATTCAATCTTCTGTTTGCACTTCCAATAGTCACCATCTAATTTTCTTTATCACTTTGAGTTATCACAGAACCCAGTCACATAAGTAAACATACGAGAACACAGCAACAGAGTCTTTCAATTTCTCGCAAAATTGGGCCTCCATCAGCATAATTATAATCAATGTTATATAATTATGTCAATATGAATTTATGTAACCATGTAGTTATGAATCCCAAACGTGGGATACCGTTCGGGTGGGATTTTGTTTGGGTGGGATATCGGGGTGGGTGGGATATTGTTTGGGTGGGATATTGTGTGGTTGACAACAACCATATTGTGTGGTATTGTGTGGTTGACCACATTGTGTGGTTGTGTGGTTGACAACAAAACCAGACTAATATGTCGCCTATACATTCATGTCACTGCTTGTGGCTTTGGAAATTATCAATTGACCATGATAGAGTTCTCCAGAATATTTACGTCTTTCAATATAGTTGGTTCACAATTCATGCTTTTTAATATGTAATTTATTGATTGATGATGCTTTCTCATTATTAATATGGACCTGTATATTACCACCATGGAGAAGGTGATGTGCATTAATTATGAAACACAGAAGGACAAGAATTTTATCTGGGAATATTTTTAGTTGACAAACATATAGTTGATCAACAATGAGACTTCAATGAGTTGCACAAAAACATCTACCATTACATAATGCATATATTCATAGTCTTACCTTCACACATCTGTTTAATCTTTGCTGCATACAAATTATGACCCTTGTTGTCAACAAAGTTGAACAGGAAGTTCTTGAAGCGGTTGTAAATTTCCAGTCTAGGTGCTGCCATGGAAACCCACTCCCTAACAGTATGACCTTTCATGTCTTCAAGATTCTCTATGCTTTCCATCATCTGGAAGGCAAAGATAAGAGAACTGCTAGATGGGAATTGGATGGGAAACTATAGCACTGCCCATACAGGCACATTGTAGATTGAAAGAAATCTCCCGTGACACAGGAGGTCGAGGGTGCGGCATGATGTGGCCAGAAATATTTGATTGTCAAGATTCCTAGTGTTTGTTCTGTAAGATCCATGAACATAACAAGTTATCACTCACTATAACCAATTCACCAAAGAAACAGTGACATCTGCAATGGTTGACCTGATCTGACCTCTGAGTATTATGAATATTCATACCTCGCCATCATCTTCCACTCCTTCTGCAGCTCTTTCTGCTATTTTTCTTCTTCTGGCTGGTCTTTCCTGTTCATCATCACTATCCTCTGTACAATTTAGAAGAAACAAAATGGAAGAAAACTGTCAAAGTTTGTTGATCAAATAAAGTGAACATGGTAATGGCTAATTTGTCATGTCTATGTACGAGAGTGTGCCTCTTGAAAATGATCAACCAGTTTGTTGAATATGAACTCTATTAATCACTTCGACTTAATCAGATCGACATTTAGTTGTACTGCTGATCATGAGGTGATTCTTGCCAGTTTAATATCAGACCCAGACCCAGAAACACACACTCACACATATCAGACCCAGAAACACACACACACCCATACATACACACAAAAGCCAGCTACAGAATGATGCTGTACCGTATAAGAGGTCTGGCCTCATCCGGCCCTGAGCAAGTCCTTCCTCTCTATCTCTTTTTCTCATTGCTCTCTCTGCTGCTACTCTGGCCTCTGGGTCCATACTGTCATAATCATCATCATCCAAGCCGTCTCTAGCATAACGGTCCAGTTCTGGGATGGGCTGATAATCTCTGTAGTATGAAATCAAAAGCAGAATTAACACCCAACAATCAAATGAACTAGTTACTTCTTTGTAACAAATATGAAGTCAATCAAACAGACTATAATGCCTACAGGAACTTGAAAGAAAATTATTTCTCACCGCTCCAAGCGATCACCAAACAGTTCTTCTCCATCTTCTTCTTCCTCTATAAGACCGTCTCCTCCATGAAGTTCTGACTCATCCTCAAAGGGAGGAAGATCACTGCGCCCAGGGCTAGAGGTAGGAGCCACATTGCCGGATCTCTCATCCTCTCCTGGACTTGTGGGATCAGAGAAAGCATCTGACTGTGCCTGATCCTGAAGAAGTAAAATGAACACTTTTGAAATTCTACAACTAACTTGTTCTGGAATGGTCATTAAGAACACTGCAAAATACTATTCTTCCATGAATTTTTATTGCAGCAAGTTTAAACTGAATATATGACACCATATTCAATGAAGAGGCTTCAGCAATTATTATTTCTATAGATTATTTAAACCCTGTCCACAAATTATGTCGCAAATATGATGTGGGTAAAAGGATTTTACAAAAGACCTATAAAAAGTGTTCAAAGCTTGCCAATATGTGTATGCTAGCTTTCATGCATTTTGA
>JAAAKB020196658.1:0-11762 GCA_010014835.2 Apostichopus leukothele | reverse complement strand
ACTATGAGCTTCAACACGGCTGTACTATATGATTGTATTAAAATCAAAGGTGGTCTTTGTATTGTATGTATCCATTTGACAGTTACAGCACCTAACAGCACTGCAAACTTAAACTAGAATGGTATCAATGAGGTAACTCTCCTTGGTGGCTGTTAAGCATTTCTGATTAATAATTGATGACACTCCCCTGGGCATACTCTTGGTGTGAAAGTAGTTGCATCAAGTTATACCAGCTGTGAATAACTACAGTATATCTGACAAACACATCAAGGGGGCAATTTGTCTTGGTTTCCCATTTTTGCTTCAAAATTGTTCCATCGTTTATTAATAATTGCTGACAGTTCACAATATGTCTTACCTGGACCAGCAAACTGTGACTGATCTGCAACTGCTGTGTGGTTTTTTCCAGTTAAAATACGATTATATTCGGAAATCATCGACTTGAAGGGATTTCTAACTAAGACAATGCCAGTGTCATACTGCTGTGAGTTTTCTGCCTTGAATCGATGGCATTTCACCACCAGTAGAGTTCCATCCCAAGGGTTCTCATACTCTCCAAAGAAACCTAACAAATATACAGAAATACAATCAGAAGCTTCTGCTAAAGAATGAAAATCTACTCACAAAAGCTGTCCCATGAATATATCAATTCTCTATTAAGTCTATTTATGTTGTCATCGAAAAACATTTGATCCTTTTCTGATAATTTGCATGGATAACACTACGTTCCTTTTCGTTTCCAAATATCATTCTGTGAGACCAATGTGTTTTAAATATTAGGACAACAGCAATATATAGGTAATGTAATTGGTTGGAACATGTCATAAACCTTACTTAATTTACTTTAAATGTTATTTTTCTATTTGACATTTATCTCCAATTGACAATGGTCTGTTACAGACAGGTTCTACATATCACAAGTTGATGTTCACAAGCAGATTACTTTAACCTCTATAACAGTCATATTAAATTTTGGACAGTACTGCCATATTTTCACTGCACTGCATGAAACCAATTGCTTGAGGTCAAAGGTCAACTAGTTCATAATTAAAATCTACTCTACTCTGAGAATTTAACATTACTTGTGTACAACATTACCATGGCAATATCAAGGGTAACACAGAAATCCTGCAAATCTGAATTTGAACTGACTTGTACAATGGCTATTTTGTTTACTGTTTACTCAAAAACAACTGAAATATTCAGAAGGAAGTATATGTCTATGAATTCATTCATATATCTTACTAATAGAGAAGTCCTAATAAAACCATCATGCTAAGGTCAGCTTGACAGTAGTTCCAATCACAAATACAAAAACACATAGAACTATTTAAGGTGGCGATACTAGAATAGAGTATAAAGACAGCAATGTCCAACACTAACATGGCAGCAAGCTACAGTAACACATTATGTCCTGAGAGGTAAATTATAGAAAATGAGTGTGTTGACAGCCTTTCTTCTGCCTTTGATCATATTTTAATAAAGAATAGGACCAAATTATAGTTCAAGTGAAGTTCTAAGAGTTTACTGCAAGAAGTTAAGCTATTCTTACCAGCCCTAAAAAGCCTCTTGTCAGAATAGATGCTGCCAGTAAAAATGCCAGATGCACTCTCAAGTAAATGTCGCACCCAAGTATTCCCGGAACCTGGAAGACTAGCAAGAGCGACAATTGGTCTACTACCCTGGGAAGCCAGTTGCTTGTTTTTACATATGTCCATGTCAACATTTGCTTGGTGGCGGGATTCTGAAAAATAGCAACCAATACAGATTATTTATATGAGCATCCCTTGAGATGAGGAAAGTATCTTTCTAGAAAGGAATATGGCTCCCTTCAAGATTCTGATTGTGCTAAACATGGGTGAAAGAGCATTGAATACAAATTGCAGTGGCATATCACATAGAGCCTTCAAACTGAGTGAAATCAACCTTAAAGACATTTTAACCACGATACCAGAATCAGGAAGACCTCACACAGAGCCTTTGTACAAATTTCAATTTCCCTGACAGCAGATTTTCCTTGACTGAAAATACATATGAAATATTTTTAAACTGAAGCCTAACTGCATTTAGGTATTTTTATTTTCCTATATCCTTGCGAGATTCACTTCAAACTTATCATGGCTTTACATACATACATACATACATACATACATACATACATACATACATACATACATACATACATACATACATACATGCATGCATGCATGCATGCATGCATGCATACATACATACACACATACACGCATACATACATACATACATACATACTTTTATAAAGCGCAAACTCCATATGATCAATGCGCTTTAACTTACAATGTTTCAAGCTTGGTACTTAATGACCAGATATCCCATCAAGCACATGCAGCTCATGGAAACGATGAAGAATGTAAGCCAACTCATTTGGATGCTGCCAGATATCTGTTGACCACCCGAAACCATGCAGTAAGCAGCAAAATAATAATGACAAGTATTTGAGAATACCTTGATTCATATGAAAGAAATATCACCATGCGAAAGAGAGCAGCATTAATAAAAACAAAGACGATGAAAGTGTTGAAAGAGCCAAAGGGTTTATTGAGGACAAACACATGCGATCAACCATTACTGTGAAATTAGATATGGAAGATGAAGACAACAGAATGCAACATTAATTTGGTAATATTGGTAAATTGTTGGATAACCAACACCAAGATTTGTTGTGCTGCAGCATTTCTTTCATAAAGTTAGTAGTTAATACTGGTTACCCAAAGTACTACACCAAGCAATATGTTAACACCAACTTATAGACCCAATGTAGGCAGAGTTAATAAACATATTATTATGAAGCAATTTTACATTCAAGACTTCACCGCTGAGATCTTTGCAAAAATAGCTGTTGACCAGCAATTTACACAGCATCATGGTTTATATTTTTTTATTGGTGTGGCTAGGGGTGAGGGGGGCAGGTAGGAGATGGGTTAAATCATCAAGGAAATTAAATTGCTATAACAAATTCTGTAGATTCCACAGCCAAACAGCTGTCAACATTTCCAATATTCAAAGAATACTTTGTTATTTGAATTATGTTATACAAATGGTTCCTGTGTTATATAAAAATTATTGAAAATTTCTACTGAAAGAGAAGTTGACAACTAGGCTTATCTTTATAAAGCCTTACAAAGTGTTTCTACCTTTCATCCTATATTTGTGTCATAGTAACCAACAAAACATTCAGATACTTACTGATCTCACATGTTTGTGTGTGAGCATTGAAACATTAATAATGTGGGTGTGCTATTTTGGCAAGTCAACAGAGGAATACATCACATTTATATCACATTTTAACACATGCTATGTGTAATCACTTCAACATACTGATAAGAAATTTTCAGACTGGTACCTTTTCTGAGATGCTGGTGTGTGTATATTTGGATAGATTAACATTACATTTTAATCTCGCCAATATTTCTCAGATGCTGGTGGTAGTTACTTTCACTGAACTTCCCAAAGTCACTGCATCAGATTCATATAACAGTTCACACCTTGCCAATTTTTCTTGGGAACTACAGAGACCACATAGCAGGTAGCATACCCCTATTAAAAGCCCCATTGACTTACACACTAAATCAAGAAAGTAATGTGGTCTCTAAGTCTAGAAACTGGATAGCTGACAAGTTGGCCTTTCATGGCACCATCAATTTTCCATATCACGAATTTGAAGATTTTTTTTTGCTATGAGAGCCTGAAGTTTTCGTCACTTGTAAAACAAACCTCTCCACTCAGAAGTAAACAATTTTTATATGCTGCTCCTTGGAGGCACAAAAAAACAGATTCTGATTGATAACATATCAAAAAATATGTTTTCCTGATGCTTTTTGGTACTTTTCCCGAAGGAGAACATTCGGGTGGATGAATACAGACTCTCGTAGGAGTATGCCACCTTGCAACTGACTACTTTGATATCTATCTTACGCAGAGTGAAGAACTGTCTACCTTGCTTTTAATGTGTCAACTGCGGGGATTGTGTGATTAGGTGGGTGGAACAGATTGGAATCAATATGCCATCACCGTGTTGTTGTAAATCTCATACGGTGGAAGATTGCACTTATTAACAAGCAGCTTTCACTCTTACCTTCTTCTTTTAGCTTATCTAAAAGAAACTGCTGTTTTTTTAGTTTTCCTTTCAATTTCCTTGTTTTCCCTTTCAGTTCATTCAATTTTGTCTGATCACTGTTCTCAGTAATCCCTGATTCAACTTTCAAATGGTTGGTCTTTGCATGTTCAGAGCTAAATTCTGCTGATTTCTTGTCAATGAATGCTTCTTTCTCTTGGTCATCTTTCAATCGTATTCTCATGTAGGTCTTGTTATTTAATTTGCTACCTGTGGATGTATCACAGCAGACAGATTCACCACCTTAAAAAAAAAAAAGGAAAAAGAGAGCAAAAAATACAATGACATAAAGATTTCTTTATAATAGGATTGATCAGCTCTTAAAATGAGTAGAAGTAAAGATTGCTAATTCATGAAACTAAAAACATTCTAACATGGTTACAAAAAAAAATGTGATCCCAATATCAAAGATCTGTCCACCATTGCAGTGCAACAATTTTTCAGTTTTGTTTTGTCATCTCAAATTTATATCGTAAATGTCATGGCAAACATGACTTTCAGTTGGAATTAAAGAACTGAAAGTTTACTTCAAGCGTGTAGCCATGGGGATCCCCCTCCCAAATGAGAGAAAAAAAGAGAGAAAACAAATATGTGGAGAGAGAAAGAGAGAGAGAAAAAGGGTGACCATTAGCCGGAGAATTTGGAGAACAACACAGAGGTATCTCACACAAAGTTCCAGAAGTGTGGAAATTGGAATATTCCTATTAAAATAATATAGTTATTATAATTAAAATAATATTAGGCTAAATGTATCCAGTATTTTAAACATTTGAGTATAACTTTACAAGGCTAAAATCTTGGCCGATTGGATAAAAATTTAAAGCTCTGAAACCTTAAAAGTCCACCATATCGTATAGCTTCCAGGACCCCACGCAAATAGTGCAAAGCATTCTCGTTGACAGGTTAATAAAAATTTCAGAGATACTTAATTCAGTAAAGGCCTGTTTAATAAGCAAGTCCTGCACTAATACATACAGTTGTGATAATAACTGTTTGTCAGACAAAAATGAAAATCATAACCAGAAACTATATTTTACTTACCTCACTACCACAACGTTTACATTGAATGTTTTACTTTTCTGTGACATTTCTCTACTTCCGGAAAGGCGAGGTGCTTTATGACAGGGATTCTGATACGGCAATCCTAATCCCTTCTTGATGTGACAAAATCATTCTGAATCAGTCCTGTCTAATTACATATAACCTACCTCTTTAATCACAAGCAGTGTACAGTCCTTACTTTTATACTGCTTTTACATTGAAACTTGTTTTAATTCAAACCAACAGCAATTATTGTGAATCAATTTTCTGCTTGACTGACGAAATAACTTAAGGAAGCAATAAAGTTACTTATTCGAATTCTATTACCGAATCAAACAAACAATTACAACATCAGGGTTCCTTGTAGTAGGTACACTTTATACAGATGTATCTAAACAAACAAGATGTCCTGTACATAGTGCATGAGCACTGACTTTGGACTTGTTTCTGGTAATAAAAGCTGTCAAAATGTCAAATATTCATGGTTGTAAATACCATCAGAGGATTACACGAACACGTTGGCATCTACTTTGGAAGGGGGGAGGGGCCGGAGGGAAGAACTGGTATGAGTACTGCTGTTATTACAGGGTAGAAGGAAGTGCCATAACCTCATTTCCACTTTTAGGCTTTGATGGCAACTTAACATTCCATGAAAAAGTGATTGATGTTTGATATGCTGATTTCAACAGTAAAACATTGAAATCATGAACAATTCTTTTACAGTCTGTATCTGTTTAATGTACTTTCAAGTTTTAGATGCAGTTTGCCTCTGTATAAGATCCTGCTAGGATGGAAACACCAGGCCCTCTTTAAAGTAGTTACCTTCACAGGCTTTATGTAGAAGACTTGCAGTTTATCCCTTTCTTCTTTGTCTAACTAATACTTTGTACGTACTTCAGTTTTCTCATTGTCAGGATTTGCTTTTTACAGCTTGACCAATAGGACACTTGTAGAGGTATCTCTGCCACTGTTTCTGAGACAATTAAAAGCTGTGCTTCTAACAAACAGCCATCATTACCTGGGTGACTACAATTAAGAGGAATTACTATTCAGTTATGGAAGATACTGTCTTAAGCTCTGACTAATATTATTGTTTTATACTTCACTTTTCACTTAGTGCATAAAACTGTAGTTGCTAATATCCTACACTACATTTATATTACCATGCACTGCCAAGATGAACGAATTGCGATTCTGCTAGCATGTTGTCTGCTAAGGCTGTCTGCCTTGGAGCGCAATCAATAACACGTTTGTTCCAGTGTATCTGGAAATTTGCAATTTAGCTTTCATGCGGTGAAGATGCCATTTAATTTATCTTGGCTTTACTGTACAAGGACTCACCTTATATTTAAATCCTATAGGTCAAGGAGTGAAAACTTAACCTTATATTTGAAATTTTAACTGTTAAAAGAGTCAACTTAACAATTAATCTCTGTAAAATTGTAGGTTCATCCAGCAGAACTCAGTCTCATACAATATTATTAGTCTTGAAAACTTATTAAAGACAAAGATTCCACAAAACTGAATTTGTTCTAACAAGGATACAGTATACATGTAGTCTTCACTGGATCATTCATTGTACATTTTTAATTTCCCTGTAGTCGATATTAATAGACTAATGACTAAGAAACTTATTGATGGATTTCTGCCTTAGTTTTTGGGCTGGCCTCTTTACATTGTCTCACTCCAAGAATGTTCTAGAAAACCCTGATGTCGTAGAAGATTTAGTATACCAGGCTGTTGCTGCTGCAGACCCCATCTTAACCACCATTATTATGTGTTTTCTTAATTTGTTGGATACACACCGACTGCAAGTTAATACTTTAATATATTGTTTACTTTGGCACAAACGAACCATTTGACAGCCTGATGTATTATTTAAAATAATAATTTTTCAGTGATCCAATTCAGTGTTTTAAAAAAAAAATAAGTTGTAGTATACCTCTTATGCTCTGCTTCGTCATCACATAAAATAAGTGTTAACTGTTGAGATAATTGGAATCTTTGCAAAAAACATATGTCATCAAAAGACAATAAAAATTACCTCTACCATCTCTCACTTCTTCAAATGTCATGAGATGAGCTTGATGAGCTTCATAGTATCCCACCAGAAGCAAACCAGGAACAGCAACCAGAGGCAGTATCCAGAAAAACCTCAAAAAGGAACGGTGTTTATCTTCAAACATTGTTGCTACATTCCCTGTGGTTTTCCTTTGTGTTCTTACTAGTAGCTTCTGAAAGAAAGCATTAAGAATTCACACTACAATACCTCAGTGACTTGTCATTTTCAGCAAGAGCACCAATGGTGCAGAAATTCATATATCATTAATAATGGTATGAAATAAGTTTCAATTCCAAGCACCACATTTCATCCACTAATCAAAACTCACTATTACCTTTTGTTGATTAACTTCTGATACTACCTAGTGATAGTTCAAAGCATTTTTAAATTTGTTAATGAAGTTTTACTTGCAGCGTAATAACTTAACAGTAGTAAGTAATTTTTCAAATTAGGGTGGAAAAAGTTTTCAAATAACAGGTTAAAGTCTCAATGTGTGTTTGTTGATTAATTTTGGAACACAAACTTCTGAAGCAGATTGAATTTTTTTTATTCTAAATGCACTCTGACCAGGTGGGTTTAATGGAGAAAAGCTGACGCAATCGAAAGAAAGAAATTTGCTTTCTGTTGCCCTTATGGCGTGACGATTTACCGTAAAATTACTGCGACCCCGCATATCAACATGTTCATTAAACAAATGTACAGTAACCTATATACTCGTATCGTCCACTTTTTTTTACCCAATTCACCGAGGAAACGTCTGAAAACACTTATTTATTCCTTGCAATGGAAGGAAATGACCAATTTCACAAGCTACATTGGTAAGACCGAAAGGAAGATATATACTATTCAAGAGAATGGACCTAACACAGGCTAGCACACTGGCCTAACGGTCATAAACAAAACAGAGAGATTTGACTGGCCCATGATCTGTTGGGCGGGGCTTGCAAATTTTGAATAAAGTTTGTAGAATCTACGGACTCATTACAAAATCAGCTCAAAAATGTTTAACAACAGATAACTCAATAAAAATAATGATTATTAATACGAAAATAGCATAGAACGGTGTTATTTTCACCGAGCTTTTAGGGCAGAAAGCTGTAAAAGTTGAGGTTAAAATTTGGCAAACACACATTGAGACTTTAACATCACCTGCAGATAACTATTCATCTAAAATTACCAAAACTACCTCCCAATTGACCTCTTTTAACCTCAAATGATGTTTGATATCCACAGGAAACAAAAGGATCTTACAACCAATAAGGTGGACCCAATTACCAGTATGAAGTTCATATAAGGCTAACTTATTACTTTTGCAATGTTTACAAAGCTTTTAAACATTGACCTCTGTTAATTGCAAATGACCTTTTGAACTCCAAAGAAAATAAAACAGCCAATTACTTAACATACAGACAGAGCTGTAATGATGAATTCCTACGATAAAAATTAAACTTGTAAAATACCCCTGCATAAATACAAAAGTATTTCTATTAGGTACTGTGTTATTTCTGGGGAGTAATTAATACCTCACATTGAATTGAACAGTTTAATTGCAGTGAGATGTTGGGCAACTTGCTAACTGTATGAATTTTGCAATATCCTGTGGTTTGATTTATTGACCTCTGTTAAACTTGGGTCCCCACACAGAACATTCCAGGGGCTTACTTGTAGTCACCTCAATGTTGCTTTTGAGATAATTGTACTATGTAAATTTAGAAGCTTTGATCGTGTTGAGCTCAAGTAACCTTTACCAAAATCACTCATTATTTCAACTAACTCTTCTTTCCTCAGCTTGTATTACAACATTTTCAGACTTATTCTTCTGCTAAACTCAAATGGTATTGTTTCTTTTTGTTTTGCTGTACCTATCCGGCTACTGTAGCTAGGTCTAACCTTATAACAAATGTTGTGCCTATTTGCCCAGCAGCCAGCTGAATACGAGAAACGCATCATATTATTCACACAGGAGTGAGACGAATAAGGAGTACTAGTGTTCACCACTGATTCAGATGCTGGAGGAATAAGGAAGTGCTTCATTTCATTCCCCCAGCAGTCAGATGATGTAGGACTAACAATGTTACTATTCCCTTTGCAGCTAGATGCATAAGTTTACTTTAATGGAAGAAAAAGGATCAGGAGGGATATGAAGTCCCCATCAAAAAAAAAATCAAAACAGAAACCTCAACTCCTATTGCAATTCTTAACATAACCATCCATAGCATTCTTAAAAACATTTACACTTTTAGCAAGTACAACTGACATTCCTTTCTATCACAACCATTCGAGAAAAGAAGTTCTTACAGACATTTAATCTACTGCAAACCTTTTGCAACTTTAAGGTAATGACCTAGGGGAAAAAATGCTTCAAGGTCATTAATGTAAGCAACAAACAACAAAGGAGGGAAGGCCGAGCCTAGAGGAACACCACAGCAGACCTCCTGCTAAGTATAACCACTGATAACAACCCTTTGCTTTCTTACGCATAGCCTAATCTGAATCCAACTTACTGTAACAAGTCACCACCTATACCAAATCCTCCTAACTTAAGCAAAATCCACTGATGGGATACTGTACCTTATCAAAAGCCTTCTGAAATCCAAGAAGATGAAATGTATAGCCTTTTGTCTATCCAATGAACTATAGTAGCATCTTCCATAAATTCAAGAATATTTGTTAGACAAGATCTTTTTGTGACAGAAGTCATGTTGAGATTACCTAAGTATATCAGTATCAATGTGCCTGACAATAGAATTTTTAACAATGGATTCCAGAACCTTACACACAAGACTACGGATACTGACTGACCTACAGCTAAGGTATAGAGCTGTACCCTTCTTGAAAATGAGAAGTGATATTGGTACGTAAGTAGCACTGCCTTATTATTCATCAAGCTGCTTGGTGAATTTTTAAGGAAAGTCTAGTCAGGGTTACTCAAAGGAAGGATATATAGAAATTGTACCTAAAATTAGAAAGATGAATCTTGTCACAGTACTGTTCTGAATTGTGAATATGGGTGATTTGTATCTCCCACAACAGGCTGAGTCTTGTGTTGGAAGGAATGTGGAAGATCTTCAAACCAGGCCTATCAGTTATTCCCTCCAGTTTCAAAGAATGTAATGTAAATAGCAATTGCTTTTTACTTCATAACCAAGTAACAATATTGTGTACTCTCATTGGTAAATTAACTGCCGGATGAACAGATCGGTACCACATTGCTATTCACCGGGTTGCAGAGTAAAATATCCACAACACTTTATTAGCTAGTCTAAGTTAGCAAAACACTAAATTGTTGCTTGGTGTGTAGTAGGCATCCAAACAAAATTAGATTATGGATCAAGTCCCCTCTTTCCTGGTTGGATTCCTCCATTTATTTATTTATTTGGGTTTTCATAGCATCAAAGTTACTTTGTTGTTCTCAATGTATTTGGAGAAGGACAAGTCACATCCCATATGTCTTTTAATCAATGATATAAAGTTAGTAAGAGATTTTACTACTACAGTAGTTGGGTGTTTTGTCAGTCTCAAATTGAGAATGACATTTCACAAACCAGTTATAGGGCCTACAGTTAAAATAAATAGAAGAATCTGAATGGGAAAAGATCGGACTTGATCTGGTTTATCAATTTTGAACTTGAAATAACTTATGAAATGCATGAAGTTACATTTTACTACTTCCAACTGAACACTCAGGTCGTACGCATTGCCTTCCTCCTTTCCGTATTGCTGCCACGAACAGAACAGTCCTGTTGCCTCATTTCGCGGAACTAACCCTTATGTTAAACTTACAAGCACCACTCGTTTATAGAGTATAAATAGTGCGAAATAATTTTCAACTTATCATCCTTGATTTCAATTATTAGTATTATTATGTTATCACCTGACGTATGTTAGCACTAAATCATTAGCATCAAATCAAGTAGACGGATCCGGTAAGAAGAAATATCACAGAAATTCTAGATATTGGTTGACACGACGTAGTACCAGTATGCTGTGCTGTTTTCATATCGTATGAGTTACTACGTATACTGGAGGAAGATAATACTTACTAGTTTATTGCTGGACAAATGATATGATACCGGAATGTGTGTATGTGTGTAGAAGGGAAACAGCGTATTCCAGATCTCCACGAACTAATCTTCAACTAAAAAATACACTGACACAATACAATAATTATTTCATTTCTTGTATGCTGCTAATAAAAATGTATTGATCCGAGTGGTTGACAAGTGACACTTATGAAAACTAGCTCTTGCTTGCCAAATTTTCAAAGCTGGTGGATACCGTGCAGGTCTGCGAGTGATCAAATGCCGCTCGCCGTCCGATCATCTGGAAAAGTGATGAATGATCATTTTATGATTGGGATATGAAACTAACCGGAAGTTCTGCTGCATGGGAATGCTAATACTGCATAAGCAAGAATGGCCTACCGTGGATCCCCCCCCCCCCCCCCCACACCCCCCCACCTTCCGTTGTCCGACTTATCGCTTGTAGTTCACAGATCAAATGGAG
>JAAAKB020196549.1:0-11763 GCA_010014835.2 Apostichopus leukothele | reverse complement strand
TACACCTCATTCGAAACTAGGTCAGATTACCGGCATTAGACGTTTCTTTTTGCGCGAGTCTTCACACCCTTTAAGGTTTCAAAGGGTTGACCGCGATAGAGTTTTTAACAGATACATAATACCTGCGTGTGTTTGGAAACATATCTGACCAGAGCTAGAGAAGCCATGGTGATATCTAGGATATTATTCGTCGTTGTTGTTGGGGGTCTGCTCAGAGATGTAGTGATATGCAAAACACACAGTGAACCGTGCTTGTATAAATATTCAGTTTCCTTGTAGTAATAGTCATTTTGGCATTGTTTTTTCTTTAACTTTTAGAAAGTGTCATTTTTCTTTGAAAATATACGTCAGTATGATTTCAAAGTGAATCACAAGATGAGTAGAACAGTAGTCTTATCATCAATGTCACATTCCAGTTAAGGACATATCCAGTATTTTAAGAAGAATGGGTTGTTATCTCGGGCTCGTCGAATCTGGTTATTGTATTTCTCTTATAGCACGTGTATAAACATAGTACGTTTATTGAGCATTTAGATAACATCAACCATAAACACAAAAACAGGGAACATTTTACGTTGAAGTTCAACATGTTGATTTATTAATATTTTCAAATATTTTAATCAACATATGTCGAATTAAATCGACATATGTCGGTTTCTCATGCTCTTATTGGACAATAAATGTCACATGTCGCTTTCTGGTTGGAAGAATAATCAATGACAGAGGCGTAGCAGTGTTCGAATCGATCTCTATGGTGGTTCTCATATCTGGAGCTAAATTATCACAAATGCACTGTAAAGTATAAAATAGCCAAACATTACTTGTTTTTTTTTTTCTTCAATTAATGGATTTGTGTGTTGAATGCGGTTTCGATAAAGTAAGAGCCTAAGGCCGTCATTTCATAATTACGGCATATAAAGAGGTAGATAAGCCATTTAATAGAGTTCAATGGCCATTTAGAAATTTACCGCAACTGCAATACCCTCGTTTACAAACCGCTGTTTGATTTCAATTCTTTATCCAAACCGGATCCGTATTCCCAGGTGCTAACGTAATTGGACAAAAACGAGAACATCCCAGGTGAATTTTCAGTAAGAAATAACACAGTGGTTGAAAGATAAAACATAGTCTCAAATAGAGTAGCGAAATGTGATCCTTGTCTTTTCAAAACCGTTCACTGTCATAATTATTCATTAACAATTGTACCTGTAGTTATGACGAATTGTCTTTAATGTTTGTAAGAGTATGTTTGTTCCTGGAAAGTCACCAACACTTCGTCCATATTTACCTTTGCTAAAGAGTTTAGAAAACATTTTCCTTGCTATCGTAAATGTTTCAACGTCACTATATACTTAGACATCAAAAAATGTTTGATGAGACAATTAACAGAAAGTATATATTTTTGTAACGATGGTTCATTCTTCACGAAAGTATAAATGTTAAGATTTTTTGCAAAAAAAGTAAACTAATTCCCAATATGTGTTTAAGTTTAATAAACATCATATTTAAGACGTAGTATCATCTAACTATTGTATCATGTTTATAGATATATGTTTAAATCATGCTAGTTTTTCTTTCTTAAATGTGCATGATTTTACACTTTATTTTGCGATATTGTTGCTTGAATCCCTCTGTCGATGAAGAAACAATTTATATTTATTTCTTCTTTACTTTCTTTCTTTTTTCTTTTCTTCATAATGTGTACCTTACATAAATCATTGTAAGAGTATATCAATCGGAATATCAACCATGAAATTAAGGCAGACAATATTACGAGTTCAAATTAAAAGTATATACATAGGATATTCTTACCACAAGATAAAAATAAGAACAAAACAGATTTGACAGTAAATGTCTTTGGTAAAGAAAGTAACTGCCTGAGGATAAAGAGGATAAGAGGATGGAGGAATAAAATGGTAAGAAATAGGACAGTTGTTCATTGTGTTTTGTCTAATTTATCATGATATCATGTAAACATGTCAAACTGTATCCGAAGTTAGGAAAAGTTATTTCTTGATGACTCAATGCATATAGGCATGCGGTTGTTAAGGGACGTTTCACGAAGATATCTCAACATAACAAAAATGGTTTATATGTGTAAAAGTAAGTTGGCCTGACGTTTCGATCCTAGCAGGATCTTCTTAACAGGCTAAATGACAAGTAACAGTAACAGAAGGGACAAAAACACACACAGAATACAGCACGGTGAACACAATGAGATAGATGAAAGGGGATTATAAGTGGACAAGGGATGGAGAGAAGAAAGCAACAGGGGAAGGGGAGAGGTAGGAGATAAACAGTGGAGGAACAAAGAGAGGATTAAATGAACAGGGTAGGGAATAAACTGGAAAGGGACAAAGACAGAAAGGTGTGGAGAAAAAAGGAGGGGAAGAGAGCTGTGAGAAGATGAGTGAAGGGGGGGGGGGGTTGGGGAGGAACAAGGGGAGAAGGAGTGGTCATGTCCTGAAGAAAAGTTGAAAAACAGAAGAAAAGTTGGTCATGTCCTTCCTGAAATGTTCGGGAACGTATTAATTGTAATAGGCATGCATAGTTAACGAAGCTACAAAAATAAATTCCATATTTGCTATACAAATTTACCTTAATTTTGATATCGTTTGCAACTTTTGACTAGTTATCTGAATTATATATTGAATATTTCTTATATCTCTTTTCTTATCACTTTTTCTCTCCTTTGTTTCGTTCTTGCTTTTTTTTTGTCTTTTAGCAAAATGTTTTCATCGGGAAGGATTTCATCGGTTATCCTGTTTAGTCTCTCGTTGCAATTCATTACGTTTTTTGGACGTTGCACTGCCGATAACATTGATGTTTCCCCGATAATTCGCATCCCTGGCGAGGTAGACATTCTAGCAGTGGTTAACTACAGAGAGAATGTAGATGGTTTAGAATGCATCGGTCCATTTAATCACCGGGTACCGTACGACGTAGAAGCGCTAAAGTTTGCCATAGATCAGGCGAATAATTCGTCTGGTCTTAAGTTCGGTTTAACGGTTGTGGACGCATGCGCCAATCCCGTTGTCGCACTCCAAGAAGTATCGCGTGCAATATCGGGCACTTACAATATGTCAGCCAACGATACCGATACCGATACCGGGCTAGAATCAACCGGTCCGACCGTCGGTATTCTTGTTCCAGGTTCAAAAGACAATGTATCGGGCGTTATTGTTGAACATATTTCTGAAAAGTTGGGGATAACTACAGTAAGTTTATCGTGTAAACTTTTTGAATGACAATGACGAGTGGCCAAGCTATTTTGCATATAAATATGGCAGTGTGGAAAGCTATTTTGCATAAATATGGCAGTGTGGAAGACGAGAGAATTGTAATTACATCTAGACGGATACGGTGTTCGCTTACACAGTTATACTATGTTTTGTAAACTTGATGAAACATGAGATCAGTTTAAATAACAAAATATTTAGAAACAAACATACAAGATGAATCGTAAAATGATCTATTCATTGAAAACGTTGTGAATGTGTATATCTTGTTAAAGATATTAGCAATGTTTTCCGCAATCTAAAATTTAGCTCGTCTCAGATGATTTATTTGTCTATCATAGAGCTATGTGAGGAAGGAAACGGTCCCAATAATATATTGAATATTGTTCAACTGAAACTTGGATGATTCATGGGGGGAAATGCTAAGAATCCTTTTAAAATTTTCACTCAAGTTCCTAAATACAGATTGTTTTCCATATAACTACTATATAAATATATGAAACTACTGAAAGTGGACTTGAGGTAAACTGACAGATATTTTCAAAGTTGTTATGTATTTTTGTGGCATTATGTGCTTGTAATGTATCGGTAACGATCAGGTAATGGGATGGGCACTTTATCGTCTCCTTAAGTTTTACAGACTTTGTTGAATGCTCTTCTTCCATTTTCCTGCTACAGATTGGGTACTTGCCGACTGAAGAGGAAAACAAAGATGACGATGATGACGTCACTTCCGGTGATGACACTGTTGCTATGGACGACGTCAATGGTAGCAAAAAAATTCATTTCCTGACTTCGGCTGTTCCTTTGTCCTCCGAAGCATTTGTATTATCTTCGATCTTAGAACAATCGAATTGGTTTAACGTAGGTTTGTTTTATTCGGGGTATGAAAATGGTCCATCCAGGAAAGATGCATTCCTTGATAGTGCAGGCAATGTCGGCATATGTGTATCTTATCAGCAAAGCATTCCACGCGGGCTGACTCAAGCAATGGCGGACAGTTTTCTGGCTAGTGTCGCAGACCAGGATATTCAGGTGATAGTATGGATTGTCTCACCCGAAGAGATTAAAATACTTCTGAGAGCAGCGAGATTGAGGAGTGAACAATTCAGTCACGTGGGATCGTCTGGTTGGAATATGGCACTAACAGACGACATATTAAGTGAATCGCTACTGGCGGAGGCTGAAAGTACTCTTTACATCGATGACGTAACATATGATACAAATCAATCCTTTTTGAAATATTTCTGTGAGCTTAATCTGACTGTAAGTTGAAGTAAATGCAAGCTTGCCATAATGCTAAGATAAAATCAAACTATTTGATTTAAAACAACGCCGCATTCATGTTTGTATATACTCGGTCATGATATATACTTAGAACATGGATTTCCAAAATCTGTATTTCCAAAAAATGGATTTCCAAAAAATGTAATTCAGTGTAATCCAATTCCATCATATAACGTCACATTATCTTTTAGCTCATAACATACCATACCATTACATCACCATCCAACCATATTACATCATCTCTTACCCCATACCATATTATCCCAGTATTATGCTATACCATCCCATCCATTACAGCAGGGTTTCCCTAACTTTATCCCCTGCGAAACCCCTGTGGATGTCAGAGTTGTTCACGAACCCCCTACTTTTCGAGACACGATCTGAGTCATTATTATAATATAATACGCACAACAGTGTTACGTAAAAGATCATATTCATAGTGTAATATTGCAGAATTTGTCGATAGGTAGGCTACGACTTTTGTACATTACTAAATTATATGATATATCAGATTTTAGTTCAACAAAAAGTACTCTATAGTTTTGACTTTCAGAAACGTCTCACGAACCCCCTGGGATGGACTCACGCACCCCAGAGGGGTTCATTCAACCCAGTTAGGGTACCCCTTCATTAAAGTATTACTGGTACATGATATTCAGCATTCTGCAATCAGAGGTTTCCTCCACATGTGTTTAGTCACATGACCCTTGTCGGAAAACATTTTCTTTCTGACGTGATTTAATTTCTTTTTTTATTGTTTTCTCTTGAGCGAACTACTTGTGTCAGCCTCTGGCAAATAATCTCTGTCTGAAATAAATAAATAAAAATAATATTAAGTGAAAGAGATACACAATAGACGTAACATGTCATTGCCGACAGCTTTTCATGTCTTACCCATTAAACTAAAGTTGTTGTTTATGTAATTTAAAACTATACTTTTCACGCAAAGATAGTTAATCACATATTAATTAGCGATTCCATACGATTTCTGACAGTTTTGTCGGCCAGATAAGTCCATGTATAGTATGATTCACTGAAAAGCTCCAAAAACGCCATTTTGTTTTCATTTCATTCCCAGAACGAAACTGTTACAAACCCGTGGTTGAGTAGAACTCTTATGGAGGTTACGGAGGGTAACAGGGTGAATGACACAGTTATTGCGTCACATACGGCGAGCTTGATCCGAGCTGTGGAATGGATTTCTTTGGGTATCAACGATACCTTAAGCAGATTTTGTAATGGTATTGCCACAGAAGATTGTCTGAAACGTTTACCAAACAGGAAAGTCTATGATGGAATTGTGAATTCATCTCAGAACGGGGAAGAGATCAGTAAAACTTACGGAGTTCTTGTGATAGATTCTGGCAACCCAGTGGAGGTAAAGCTATATAGAATTTTTCATAAACCCAAATAATGTATTTACCAAATAATACCTTCAATGTGTCACGATAACATTAATGTTAATGCGCACATAACCAGCTATTAGAACCTCTATATCACATTTGCACGAGTTTTTAGATCATAATTTGCACGCTTTAGTTCGTCTTGCATTGAAATAAATGTTAAACATAATTATTTCATCTTTACTAGCTAGCTTCTCATATAGATGTTTACCAAATACATTTTTGCATATAGCGAACTCAATAGTAATATTACCGACACACAAATCCAGATGGACCATTGTTGATTGTTATAAACCCGACCCCATATATATAGCCTCGACTTAACTGGACGTTCGCACGTACATAATCTCGGACGGTCGGGCAGATCGCGTTTGCCTGCGGCTATCACTAATGAAGATCCACCCAGTGTTCGGGTTGAGTCGTGTCGTCAGTAATTAATTGATGATATCACAAAATAATTGGTGATATCATCAAATGATTTAATAATATCAGCATTTAATAGCTGATATCAGCAAATTAATGGTGATATCATCAAATATTGAATAAAAAGTAAAACGGCTTGCCATAGGGTCGTCACAACATAGTAGCGTTTACCCAACTAGCAGCCGGCGACGATCGTGTAGTGTGTGGCGGTTTACGATAACAACTGTAAAGACAGTCTCAACACTGTGACCAATCACGGGTAGTCATTTTGCCTGTGATCTAAACGAGCCTGGCACCGATCGTTAGTTTGACCATGGAGCTATAAACAGATCTCCATGGTTTGACAGCAAACAGTTCAGTCCAGCACTACATCAGCCATCAGTCCTTCAGTTTGCTATAGTCAGTTGTGATTTTACAAAAGAAACGTAATTAACCAACTGCAATATGACGCGGCTATTTTGTAACATAAAACATGCCAAATGTACTAATAACAGCTTTAAACATATATATATATAAAAAGAACATACATAAAAAATATATCGGGATTCGAACACCCTAACCACTAGGCTATGGACGCTGATTGTATGTCCAGAGGTTCGAAACCGGTAAGGAAGGTCGTAATTCCACGGCTGAAGGTCGTAATTCCACGGCTGTAGGCGTAATTCCACGGCTGTATAGGCGTCACCTGTATCGAACAATACTAGTTCTGTTATATATAAATATATATATACATATCGCAGGTAGTGCTTTATAATCACGGTCATACGGTGTACTAATTAACATAACACCCTTTCAGTTTTCATCCAAATTAACAATTAATTATTTCAAAATAAGTAGCTCTGCATGTGCTTAACCAAGTTAAGTCGCTATACGTGTAGAGCCTAAAAAGGAAAACAAAAACTGTCTTAGGTCATTCGAATTAAGAAAACAAACTGTCTTAGGTCATTCGAATTAAAAAAGAAAGAAAAGTAAAAGCCTATTGCAAGTTATCGACACCAAATTTGAGGTTTTGTGTACACAAAGCTTGCCTTGATCTTTGTAAAAAGTTAATCACTTGTGTTAATGAAAAAACGGATAAAAGTAAATACTAAGCTGTATGCTCCTATTTTAAAGGTGTGAGATTTGACTGCATCGTTCCTAACCGAACACTCGTAAATTAATACGAATCAGTGAGTTTTCACACAAGCTTATATCGCCTCCATCGATTTTAACTCCGGCATGAAACAACGTGTAATTGGACTCTTCAAGAAATATTTGTGGAAATATGTCAAGGACGACTTTAAAAGACACGGAATTTATGTTTTATATCTCTTTAGATTGTTAGATATCATTTCTATCATAGCTTTTTCAATTTATTTTATGAACAAACTGAAAATATTAAAATTGAATTATGATGTACAATGTATACATGGCTAACATAAAATCCAGACAAAACAAGTCCAAAGCTTCATATACGCAAGGGCAAACACTCTCAGCCAATGCAGTACTATTACAGTTAATCAAACGTTAATATTGTCAATGTATAACATAATATACATTAATTGAGCTTACAATATACAAAACAATCAAAGTTTATCAACTGCAGGATAATACAGGAATACCTATAAAGTAAATACATAGATAACGGTCCAAAACATTACTACTCGTCCCGCAGAAGAAAGAAACAGTCTACCCTGACCCAGTGCTGGCTTCACGTAGTCACAATAGTGGCATATGATACATGGGCCCGCATTTCCAATGGCCCCACGCTAAATGTTTGCAAGCTATCCGATCCCATTCAGTGACTCTATACACTTGCTCTACTAATGTAGATCTACCAGTATAGGCTATACTGCCTTCAACCTTTATGAACAACTTGGTATTTAAGGTTAGCGATATTAGCCAATTATCACCTTAAATTGGGGTTATTATTTTAACACAGTAATTAATGGGAGTGTGGTATCTATATGTGATATACAACGCATACACATTTGAAACTGAACTCACAGGCGCCGCACACAGATGAAAACGAAACGGAACGCGCCTTCGCTGAATGCTATAGGCCCGTTGACTAGCCTAATCTGGCCATGCATGTCCTGACTAAATGCCACGAAAATGTCATTTGCAAAACCCAATACTTGCTCAAAAATAACGTGAAATGCACAGAAGAAAATACAATAATGATACAAGCAAAGCTATTGTTCTTGACTGAGCTGAATATAATACAAAATGTATATTGAATATAAATAACTAATAATAACTTCAACACAATACACCTCATATCTATTATTAGTCCAGGTTGTATTTCTTTAACACTTTCAAATTTTTGAGAAAAGGGGTCAAATGACCTTGCAAATTATTCAGTTTCATCATTTAAAGTGATTGTACTATGTAGTGCAACAAGAAAAATGCAGTGGGAAAAACATGATATTAATTATGGCCTCAAACGATATATTAATAAGGTAATGCAAGATTACGGTGGACCAAAGACATTGAATATCATCTAAGGGTATACTCTGTCGTTTATATGAAGTTAAAATAACATGTTTGGTTGAGTAATTAGGATGTATAAAATAATGGATTGATATTTTACTTATAATGTGTGCACTGAGGTGCCGGCGGCATCATCAAAAGAACATTTAAGAAGCATTCCATAGATTTAACATACTTTAAGGGTGAATATCTTCAAACCCAGTTATAGTTATAGAAATATTACTAGAGTTCAATGTTTTCGTTTGTCTTGAACCATAGAATATCAAGACTGAAATTCTGCCTCACTGAGTCGTAAATATTTGCGCCATTATTTCTTTCCTTTGGGTTGAGGTGGATACCTGGGTGGCCGGTGGTGGTAAGGGGAGGGAGGGGGGGGGGTGGAATATTACACACGAAGGGAAGCAAAAGCAGTTTTATAAGCATATTTAATTCACAACTAAATGATTTGTTTCGTCTTGATATGTCACATTGTTACTCATCTTTTAAAAAAGTCCAAGCTAGTTTCAGAAATTCTGAGCATTGATTCTGAGAGGTGGGCGAGTCTGATGGTTAATGGCTCTGTCCTCCTGGACGCAGACCTGTCAACCTGTTTGACCCCAAAATAGGGAGAATAACATTTTTCATGGCCAAAAAATAGGGAGAACAAGGGGAAAATAGGGAGGTTGGTAATTTTCAACTGAACTGATATAAATACTCCCTCAAAAGATATTTGCCCCACAAAATTGAACCCACAAAATGTGGGCCTAAATGGTCCCAAACATATTGGCCTAACAAATTTTGGCCCAAAGAATGTGTCCCAATATGCATGTGAGGTGGAAATACAATTTGGGCCCACCCAGCCCAAACTTGGGCCCGGATGTTTTGGGGCACAGATAGTCACAAAAATAAAGGCCTCAATGTACCAGCTAATAAACAACAACAGTATAACAAGTTTGGTTAAAGTCCAACTCAAAGTTGCAGTATTATTGCAATGTAAAGATTTTTACGTTTGATCCCATAACGTCATTGATATTCGTAAAAATGATAGTGCACACCTTCTCACTATAAAATACATCTACATATCAAGTATGACAATATCCATCGCTCCATTGTTGAGATATCACAGATGCACACACACACACAGACGCTTACACATGCCCGGCAACCTGACTGCATACTGTAGGTCCAGCAAAGTACCAAAGAGGTACAGTAACAGTGAAAATCCAGCAATTGGTGGGGCATGTCCCAATCAATTTTAATCACTGATCTGAAAATTTGTGATTACATTTTCACATTTTTTTTGTGATTTCAGGATTTAAAAATACAGGATACAGAATACTGATTGACAAGTTGAATGGCTGTGTAAATTATGAAAAAACAAAAATATTTTGTCTTCGTTTTGGTGTTTCCGGCTATGCATCATTCTATGATAATTTTATTTACTGTCATTTTCCATTTTTCCGGTAGGGCCCCCCATTATTTACAAACACACACAGACAGCGTGTGTATGGCTGGTACAGGTAGGTGTTGTTCTTAATATGTTTCAAGTCTAGATATACTGATACTGTAGATGTGAGGGCAGCGATTCTGCTATAAAAAGTCTGTGTGTTCTGAAAGCTCTGTTTTATGACGACGTTCTACCATGATGTTTCACATTGCCTATATGACAAAGAATGAATAAATTCATACAAAAGTACAATAGTAAAAAATACATAGAAAAAATACATAGTAAAAAGTACATAGTAAAAAGTATGTATATTAAAATGAGTACATAGTAAAATTTTGTGAATAATTTTATGCAGCTTTCTGCGATCCAATACCAGATTAATATTCCCTGACAAATTCTTTCGGTAGAATTTCATAAAGATTTAATTATATCTTAAGATATTGATTATTTTACAGCTGCTTTCACAAACATAACAAAATGTGTCAAACTGTCACAATTTCTTACCCTCCTGATTCCAGAACGAATGAATGTTTGCGTTTATTCATTGTGGTGTTTTGACTGACAGACCTTGGTAAGTGGTTCTTCACTATTCCTTACAATATGACAGGTTGTCCTTTTCAGTATGTGTTCACTGTAAGAAAAAGAAACAAATTTAAATTAATGTAAAGCTTGTTATCTTGAGTAAATTCATGCTCAAGATATACATTTTTTTCATAGCATAATAAGGTCGTAAAGTCTAATACATTTTCATTTATTGATCCTTTTTTTTCAACCATCAAGTGGCAATGTATCAAATTCCTATAGTGGGTTTAAACGTGGAGCAAACATGTACACAAACTTCTAAGGGGCTTCAGCTCCCCTCCCCCCCTCGAAAAGAAGAACACCAAGGGGGTACCCACCCCCACCCTACTAACAGACAATGTTACAACAAATATCTAATGTACAGTACATAAATATACTAGTATGAAATACTAGTAATGAAAGTGTGTATTGTACATTGGTCTCCCCCCCCCGCCCCATCCCACACCTCCACTAATTACAGAAAAAATATCAAAACAAATTCATGACAAGTATGTTATGTGATGTAATCCCTTCTCCCCCCTCCCTCCACTATCAGACACAACATTTCCTGATAAACTTAGGTAGGATTTTAATAAAATGGATGCCACCAAAGAAATGTTGCCATTGAAAATTGCCACCATGTGGCTCAAAATATGACCCAATATATGCACAAATGCCAGTTTTGCTTACAGTGCCCTTTCTAACAGCTTGACCAAAGCAGCAAGTCAAAACAGGTTGAAATTTTTCTTTTGAAACCCGCAACTTGGATAAATTATAATTCTAAACTAATGTGTTACATAATTTCTATTCATTCATTTGCTCTAAGTTCAATAACTCATAGCTGCATCACCAGTTCACTATGAAACATTAAAAAATTTCTACATTATCATGACACCCTTTGATGTATAGTCACTCAAGTGTGCCAATTGTGACCTTCCCCCCCTCCTCCCCC
>JAAAKB020196438.1:0-11763 GCA_010014835.2 Apostichopus leukothele | reverse complement strand
CCTATTGCGGGTGGGGCTCCCCGCCCACCTATGAAATCTTGTGGATTACCCCAACCCCCCCCCCCCCCTCCTAATGTCAAAAAGAAATCTAACTGAGTTTAGCCTTTGGATAACTTCTTCCCAAAATATCGTTCTTCATTGCGAAAAGTTGGTGGAGAAAAGGTTGGTATATATAGCTCTAAAAACTTAGCAAATTTGAAGTGTAGAAAGGTGACCACACCAGGGTATAATTACAACTCAGTGTGATCGAAAATCCGAGCACCGCGAAATTCACCTCCGGTTTGAGACAGATATGGCGTACCAACAACCACCAGATCAAAACTTTCTCTGGGGTGTATTTCAAAAGTACAGCTTAGCGTTTAGTTTGAGTTATAAATACCATGATTCAAAGTCATTTTGTCACGTTTACGTACATTTAGGCTAGGCATAGGCCTATGCGTACTTAACAATTAACGTAGCCTAGCCTCAGTTAGGCCTGCTTTAAGTAACACTAACAAGACAGTAACAATAACAGTTAACACAGACTTTTCAATATCCTACCAACCCCCTATTTCATTAAACTAACTTTACATTGTCCGTAGCCGATTCCACTTGATATGATAGATGGCACCGGGGCATAGGAAACTGAAGAAGTCAGTTAGGTCTCAATCAACAGGAGTTGGATTTTGTAAGCCTAGCATATGTAAATTTGCACAACATTAGTTGGGACATTAGCCCCCCCCCCCCTCCCCCAATAACAACTTGGTGCCAAGCTATAGCCTACATGTGTTCCCAATCATGCTTTCAAACGCAATTTGTATCAAGGCCTACACAGCTTCCAGGGAAATGGCCAAAATATGATATGTCACTTGTCAGTAAAAAAGAAATTAAAATATTGTACTTAAGTTTGAGGCACTGTAAACATGAAATTTTCACCACATTGCAATTCTCTGGAATGAAACACTATGTATTCTGGGAACATCTGAACTGATGCAGTTCTCAGTTTTGATCGGGAGCCATTATAGAATACCCTGCCACGCGAAAACGCCCCATGAAATCGAGTGGCTACTGTACGTCAATATTTCCAAAGGTTTCCCTGGGAGTGGCTATGTTGGCTCTATCGAGAAGTCTTGTATTCAGAAGTTTAATGTTGAGAAAGTTGAAAATAGTTTCTAAGCCCAGAGGTTTCTCCGGAGTGGTTACACCAGCTCCGTTTACTTTATCAATTACCAATGCAATATTATAATAAGAACGACACACCAATTAACCCCAAGCTTTCCTATGCGAGTTTAATGTTATGAAAGTTAAAAAAAATAAGTCCAAAGGATTCCCCTTGATTGGCTACACTGGCTCTGTCGGGTACCTTGTCAATACCCTTGCATTATTATAATGAGAACGACCAGTCATTGACCCCTATCTTTCCTACGCGAGTTCAATGTTAAGAAAGTTTGAAAGTATTTCTAGGTTCCAAGGTTTTCCCCGGAGTGGCTACACTGGCTCCATCGAGAAATAGTGTTTTATTATGCAAGTACTGTACTGTGTGGGCATTGTGTGTACGTGTGACTTTTTAGCCAGCGACACCATGGACTCACATGTTGGTGGGGTATTCTATAGTTGTACCATCTTTTGTTGACTGACTCTCAACTCATTTGTTTCTCTTTTATTTAAAGGGTTGACAAAGATAGAAGTGGTGCAATATCAGCAAATGAACTCCAACAAGCATTATCAAATGGTAAGCAACAACTACATAATACATCATTTTTTCATTACAGTATAACTGAATTTCCGGAGAACATACATAGTTGCAGCATTGTTACAAAATGCGGGATTCTGCATCCAGGATGCAATGTTTAGCCAGGGACGCAATATCTTCATATTGCTTGCATCCGGCGGACGCAAACTTTCTTTATTTGAGAAATAAACCCCAAGTACACACTCAAAACTTGGCCTATGCAAAACATAACAAATTTTTCAATGAACATCTATCTCTCTTTCTTAATAAACCTCAACTTCTTCTGAAAAGAATCAAAATTTCTTCCAAATGCAAGGTACTGGGTTATGATTTCCATTAAAGAGATATCTGTCATCAATAACGCGTTTCCAAATTTCCTGTGATTTGATTGTCTAATAGTGTTTACCCATTGTCTGCAAACATTCTTGCATCTGTAGTGTTCAATGAACACAGAGTATGCAGCTACTTGTAATGTTACTTTCCCCTGTGTAGAGATAGCGAAGTTTATCCTCTAGGCTATCATATGTGTGTACTCAAATATCATAACATTAGGCCTGGTTGTCACATACGTACGATTTGACAAGTGCTCATGGTACGAAGATGCACTTGAATTGTCTCTGAGATTATCACTTATAATATTTGAATTATTGTTTTTATCAGAAAATGTTATGAGTTGTGACAATTTATGAATATTTCGGGAGGCTAACATCTCTGATATTGCAAAGGATTATTCATCTTGCAGTGTGCTTGTTCTCTCTGTATTGAGAATTGCTAATGTAAAATGTGCATTTATACCACAATAATTTTTTCATGGCAAACTTTAGTAAATTTTCGCGGTCAGTTTGACCACATGCTTTCAGTCAATATTCTGGTGCAATGTTCGTGTGTAAACTACTGTACATCATGCATCATCAAAAGTAGCCATTGAAGTTTGAATTTTTATTAATGGACATTACTATTTGGCCTAATTTTCATCATGCATACATCACAGGCTGCTCATTGTGACTGGACTTTGATGAGTTGCAAATGAGCTTAGCTTGTCGTTAGATATATCACATTATACTTTGTAGGAGGAATAAAAATGACAGTGTATCGGTATGGAAGATGTCATAATTCAACATCCCAGATGGAAGAGCAAATAAAGTATCATGAATTGGACATGGAAATAATGTACAGTAAGAAGGATTGAACAAGCAAATAATGTAGGACAGTTAGAACATGCAAGTAATGTAAGATGGATTGAACAAGCAAATCCTGTAGGAAGGATTTGAACAAGCATATCCTGTAGGAAGGATTGAAGAAACAAATCTTGTAAGAAGGATTGAACAAGCAAATCCTGTAGGAAGGATTGAACAAGCAAATAATGTAAGATGAATTGAACAAGCAAATCCTGTAGGAAGGATTGAACAAGCAAATCCTGTAGGAAGGATTGAACAAGCAAATAATGTAGGAAGGATTGAACAAGCAAATCCTGTAGGAATGATTGAACAAGCAAATCCTGTAGGAAGGATTGAACAAGCCAATAATGTAAGATGGATTGAACAAGCAAATCCTGTAGGAATGATTGAACAAGCAAATAATGTTATGTCAGTGTACAATAGATTGAACAAGCAACTGATGTAGGAAGGATTGAACAAGCAATCCTGTAGGAAGGGTTGAACAAGCAAATACTGTAGGAAGGGTTGAACAAGCAAATCCTGTAAGAAAGATTGAACAAGCAAATCCTGTAGGAAGGGTTGAACAAGCAAATAATGTTACAGTGAACAATGGGTTGAACAAGCAGTTACTGTAAAATAGTGTGAAGAACCAAATCATATTGAAATGATTGTTTTTTTATTAATTAGATTTGGTGAGACGAGAAAATAGCACCAATATTGTTTATTTTATTAGATAAGCCAACCAGCTGTATGTAGTCAGTGAGCATCTCTCACAATATTAACAACAGTTCTCTTTTATGATATTTTATTGATTTAATTTAATAATTTGATAAAATTCAAGTCCAACCATTTCAACAGGCACATGGACAACTTTTAATCCCGAGACAATCAGGCTGATGATCGTCATGTTCGACAGATCCAATACCGGGACGATCAACTTCCAGGAGTTTGGCAGCCTCTGGAAGTACATCACAGATTGGCAGGGGACGTTTCGAAGCTACGATAGAGACAACTCGGGATCAATCGATAAGCACGAACTCAAAACAGCTCTTACAAGCTTCGGTAAATTACACTTGAAAACCTTTTTGAATGTATGTCTCAGATGTTAACTTGTTTGTGGCATTGTTTAGAACATCCTGGCTGGCTTAACCCCAAACAGGAAGTAGTCAAGTATCAAGAGATGTTTGCCACTACAGATCACCGGTTGTACATTTTGTGAATAGTGACAGCTTGATGTGAAGATGTATACAACTCTGCGGTTCGCATAACTTGACTCGCAACTAACTAACCAGACATGAATCATTTCATGCGGTTCATTTACAAACATGTTTGGCTGCCGAAGCACTCTAATAGAAATTGCTGTCTGCAATATGTTGCATTCATTGTCAGTAAGACTAGTGCTGGTGATGGTCTATTTCACTCACTGTTACATTAGAGGGAAGAAAACAATGATAACATAGGCTGTTAGGGAGTACAGCAGAATTAAAAGTTGAGTGTAGCTAGTTTAGCCAGTGTAGAGTGTTTGAAGAATTGTTAATTTGGAACTATTTATAAACTTGGACTTATTGTTAGTCAACTACAGTCAGTAACTAATTCAGCTACTTGCTGCTTTTCCCAGAGTTGTCAATTAATGTATATGTTATATGTTGGTTAATTTTAGAAATGTCAGTCCCTTCCATCTGAAAGATGCCATTTTTCCTAATATAATATTGTTGAATTGAGAAGCGACCATGTCGCTCATTACATCATAATGAACTTCTATTCTGTGAAACAAACTGATATGTAGCATTGATGTAACTATTACCCCAGTGGCAAAGCTGAGGTGAGGTGGATGTTCCTATTATGGTGTGATCTGCTTCTCAGAAGGATTACTTCATCAGTCATGCCATGCAAGAATGTGATTTCTCTGAACATGACTTTAAGTCAGTGATTGACATTTATTTTCAAAGTTCCGTGCATCGTATGGAAATAAAGTTTCATCTGTGATACTAGCACATCTGTATATGGGTCAGCATGTACAGTAATATAGAGATATGAGATACCTACGTGTACAATACCCACACGAAGGCCACTAATGTGTATCTTTAAACTTTACTCCCCCATAGAGGCACCTGCCTAACCCCCTCCCCCCAAAAAACTTTCTTCCAAACGGCTATCATTTTCTAACACTCTGAGGCAAAGTCTTACACACATTTTTAATGTAATGTGAACAGATAATGTCCTTGACTTTGTCCTGCTTTCAACAATATCTTGCCTGTCAGTGCATTGCCTTTTCTCACTGGTTCAAAATTAAACAGAAGCTATTTCTCTCATTCTATCCTAGGCTACAGATTATCAGATCGTTTCTATGACATACTAATCCGCAAGTTTGATAGGAGCGGCAGGGGTACAGTAGCTTTTGATGACTTCATCCAGTGCTGTGTGGTCATACAGGTACAGTAGATTCTTACTAGTTTATCACTTAGTTTCCAGTGCTGTGTGGTCATTCAGGTACAGTAGATTCTTACTAGTTTATAACTTAGTTTGTATGTAATTTGAAAATATGTCTTATAGGTTCCATGTTACCTCACAGAGAAGGAGAAGTAATGGTAATGTGATAGCAGATTTCTGAAGGTCATTGCATGGAAGAGAAAACACAAATATAGCGTGGCTCATGATTACTGTAGAAATGGTAACCATAGAAATACAACATTAGTACATGGTCGATAATGGACCCTTACGGTTACTACAGACTTGTTAGATGCTCTTCCGGCACCGTAGGAAAGTCCATAAATACTTGTTATAGCCCCGTAGAAGAAAAACATTAGGCATGGTGGAAGGATGTGATAGCAGTAAAACATTAGACTTGATATGTGCTGTAGAAAAGTTCAAAACTACTTGTTTTAGCCACATAGAAGAAAAACATTAGATATGGTAGGATGAGATAGCAGTAAAACATTAGACTTGAAATGTGCTGGGTTAGAATAGCGTAATTACTGTGAGGTTGTAATATTACTGTTGCAGATAATAGCAATCAAAGTGGGAGGGGTGGGGGAGGGGGGGGAGGGACTTACTCAGGGTGGTAAACTTACCCTGCCATGACACAGATATGTAGTTGTAGGGTAAGCCTTCAAACAATTAGTTGATATACAGAAGAAATACAGTTCAAAGTTTGATACTGGACACTCTAGGATTCTTAAATCACCAATTATAAAAAAATTGTTCCATGCAAATGTTCAACATTTCAGACATGGACGGAAGACTTCCTATTGTAAAACTCTGCATAGAGAGTCAGTAGAGATTATCAAGCCATGGGAATGACCCTGGATATAGAAGAAATCTAGGAAAACTTAACCCCCAGGAGTTGGAGCACACAAAGAATTCTGTAGAGTAGAATAATATTAGAATAATTAAAATCCACAAAACTTAACTGACCATACCAGAATAGGGCATATAAGTGCAACTATCTATCTCTATGAACACTATGTCTTTGTTTTGATTGGCTGATTTATTTTTTATCATGTAGAACAAACATGTAGAAGAAAGTATCTTTTTTGTGAATGTCAAAGGTCTTTTGAGGTTAGTTGTAACCAGTGCTCACATAATGACGGGATGAACATGTAAATAATTTGTACAGTATGTGGATCTAACTTAGTGAGAGAAGTCACCCTTTTTTTAGTTACGATGCCGAAGGCTCAGTTACCCTTTGCAATCTTGCTGGTGTGTGGGTGTGTGTGGGTGTTTGTGGATGTGTCGGCTAGCTTGTAAGCACAATATCTCAACAAGTACAAGTTGAGTCACATCATGCTTGGTATATAGATGTCCAGATGTGCTCTTTTGTTTGTTGTTCCCATCTCTTGAGTATGCATGAGTGGGTGGGCCTAAGTATTTAAGCATGAAATTCTGAAAGATGTCAATTTCTCAACCGTATGTCTGTTTAAGTTCATTCTGGGTATGGGCATGAACTACATAGTAAGTACATTTTCTTTGCAACACCAATTTTACCTCATTAAGGTATTGGGTGGGGTTCAATGGGAATTTGGCAAAAACAGCTTGTAATGACGATATCTCAACAAACACTGGTCGAATCAATGTCATACTTGGTAGGTAGATCCAGCTTTTGAAATTGGTAGAGGTCAAAGGTCACATGAGGTGGACAGGTGTCAAAGCCTGAAAACCTTTTAAACATGATAACTCCAAAATTTTAGCTACAATTAATCTGTGAATTCTCCAATGCTATGATTTCTCCTTTTGTGAACATAGTTTGGTCAAATTCAGTTCAGTTTAGTTTGTAAAGGGTCTCTATAGGAAATTAGAAAAAATTACAATCATCCAGTAAATGAAGTCTGCTTTCAGAATGTTGCTTTAAATATGAACTGAACCTTTTCTTATCAGTTTTAACCCTCTGAGTAAATCAAGGGGTCAATAGGTCATCTTAACATGATGCAAAAATTGCCTCATGGGGTCAACAAGTTACAGTATCTCAAATGGGTGCAAAATTGGCCATTTTCTCTGTGATTTATAGTTACATGACTTTTGATTTGGCAGTAGGCTGTGAACATATTTGACAGTGTACTTAAGCAATATCATGTAACTCTCATTCAGTAATAACAGTTATTACAGGGATTGTTTGTAGCAGACTCATTTGCTAGCTCAAAATTGGTAAAAGAAATAGTTTTTCTATTCACACATCTATGTGTCAATATTTCACATACAGTAGGAAGACTGTTCTTTCTGGATATTGAAATATTTTAAATAAAAATTCTATGCTAAAAAATTCTATTTTTGTGAGGGTCAGACTCAGTTCAACAGAGATGAACATACCTTCAAAAACAAACCTAATTGAATGAATGTCTAGGTCAATGTTACTGCAAGAACATTGCCTTTATCTCTTGGTATCAACCACGTTCAAAATGTAAAGATGTTGAGTTGTTGTTGAGTTGTTTTTGTTGTTGAGTTGTTGTGTGTTGAGTGATACATAACATGTTATGAAGGGAACATGAAATGACTAAACCTGTTAGCTTTCTGGTTCCACTAATATTTGCATATGAATTTCTTTCACAGACTTTAACAAATTCTTTCAAGAGTATGGATACCAGTCGAAATGGATGGATTACGATCGGTTACGAGCAGTTTCTGACCATGGTCTTTAGTATCAAAAGCTAAAGCAAGTTTTAGTTAATATTCTACTCTTACATATGCCTTAGTTGTAAAGGGATATAAATATATGATACACAGAGTTTCTTTTTTTTAACATTACTATGTATATTCAGTAGCTACTCCAAATTTTGTCTAATGTCTGAAAGTTGTTAAATTCAGTCTGTTTTATGTTTTTGGGTGAGGTTCCTCCGTATATGGTGGCCTTCCAGGTACAGCAGCTGCGCCAGGCATCCTAGTTTAAGTGTTTTTGATCTCCTATACTATGAAGGAGTGCTTGATCAATCGTTCACTGTTCTGGTGAACAGATGCCTAGGTATGTGACAGACATATGTAGATTCTTAGCAAGAAGCAATCAATTAGGGTGATTTATATGACCTGCCAGACTCCCAGTATTTGTAGATATGTTCAAGAGATGTTAATATTAGGATATATCAGTAACAGCTAGGAGGGAGAAGCAAAAACATCACATGCACCTCCAAGTTACAGACAAGTGTGCTAAAGAAGGTAGTTATTATGAGCCACCGCGCGTGAGGTATGCGATTGGGTGGACCCACTTCTTAAATTGGAGAGGAGGCTTGATGTTTTGTTAGGTGCCCGCCCTCAGTTCTTGCTTTCTGAGTCATGACATCAGTTCAATGTTCAAAAGTGCTTGTGTAATGGCATCTTATGTACATGTTGAGTATGTTCTGTCATTTGCATTGAATGTCTGGTTCTTGCATGTATTATTGATACAACTAGTAATAAGGTAAATTGTATTAAGTTATGTTAAGGAAGAAGGATGAGGCAGGAGTTGTTTGGTAAGGAAACTCCTGGTAATGATGTTGGCTCTGATGGTCAGAGTGGGACAAGCCTGATCAAGCCGTACTTTGCATGGCTCCTGCAGGTTAGCAAAATCAATTTTTTAAACAAATAACTTTTTTTTTTCATTTTTTGTAATAATTGTAAGGGTAGAGGCAGACAAAGCCAAATATTTAGAATGGAAGCTTTAGTACTTACTTATTGAGATAAAATACTGGGAGGCTGCTCCAGATCTGGCAAACCCACCCTCCCGGGATGAGACCATTAGCTTAGAAAAAGGAAAAACTTCTCCCCGGTGGGTTGGCTGTTCCCCGGAAGAGAACTGTTGTGCCAGAGTTTGACTCACAAGTCCTCTAGCCATCGGGTGCCTAAACAATGTTGGCTCTACAACCTTCTACAGTAATTATACTTTGGTCACCTGATAAAACTGAAGCTTTTGATTGGTTGTATAGAACTCAAAACAGTGACTGGTCAGCCAATGAAGATGGTGGCATGATGCATGTTATTAATAGTACCAGAGAGCATTGAATACAATGTTAGCCTGCATCCAGGAATTAGTCATAATCAGTGGCCCATTCAAACAAGGTCTAGATATGAGAACTGACCATAAAGTCTTCTAGTTCTGCATTGTACTTTCAAGTCTTGGATAACGTAAATAGTGCCTTGGAATGGATCCTTGTACCATGGTGCCTTGCTCTCTGTACAGTAACTACTGTTTGTGTTGGTGCTAATTGCCTGGCAGCTGATTTAAATAGTGATGTAATACCCAATATTCATCTAACAAAACTTGTCTATACCGGTCACAGTATAAAGAACACAACATTCACTCTTAATGTTGCAGTGAGAAGCACCAGTTCAAAGTGATCAGTATTCACATTACACTTTGTAGGATATAGATACTTTGAAGCAATGGTGAATGACCGGTTCTCCTTTGGAAGAAATCTGAAGAAGCTATTATGAATAACTAACACTCAATATGTAAATACAGTAATCCACTGGTCATTCATTCATTTCCCTGTACTCAATTTGCCTCCCAATGTTGTCTAATGCTTGAAATGCCAACTAATTTTTGTGCACTTGCTGAGACCTAAGCTCCTAGGAAAGACCAGTATGCCAATGATTTTGCAATATCATTAAAGCTGCTGCAAGACCCTTAATTAACAGAGAGTAATATAAGTGGTGGAGTATCAATAGGTATACTAATGGTGCACTGTCTTGTGACCAACGGCTACTAAGCTAGGCTATAGTGAAAGCGCAAGATGTGTGCATGCCTTTTAACATAGATGGTATAGAGGTCGTATCCGTATGGTATCATATTTGAGTGGGAGATTATTACTGATACAATACAATTTGTTTTATTAATAGCTGTTTCTGCTGTAACACGATTTAAAAATAAGACTCTGTGGCTTGAGAGAACTGGAAAAAAAAATGAGATTTTGTGAATATGAACTTTGTGGGCCAGGTCGGAGAGAAACATGCCTGGAGGACGAAAGGAATGGAGCATGTTTAAAGAGATTGCTACCAAATGGCATCAACTAATAAACTGGGTCACTGTAAGGTCAACCTGATAAGTATGGACATGTGTGTATGTTATTCACTCAGCAGATAACAACGGCTGAGGTGCCTGCTTCTTACTGGTCAGCCATACTGGTCATGCCTTTGTATTCTTCTTTGTGAGGGTGGGACTCTTTTATCCACCCAGTTCCTGAATCCTCCAAATACTGTCTTCCCAGACTGCTGGGTGAATAGCCTGGACCTATATGTGTTTATTTGCAATATATCTATTTGTGTATTTGACGAGTAATCTATTTTATCAATTTTTGATGGTCAAGATTATAAACTTATTTGCTTTTTTGTAACTTACCTGTAGCATGTGGTTATTCAGTGTGTAAGGGTGGACTTCACAACTGACAACATGAAGACCATTGTTTCTTTGATATATATAAGTAGCCTCCCAAAGTGGTTATTATTTGAGCTTATCACAAGAGGACATCCACAACTGGTATCGGGTTTTAGGATTTATGGGTTCTGAGCTCTGAAGTAAAAGTAGCTCTGATCACAGGGTCCAGTTTTAGGTCCTAGCATATCTATGGTCAAGATTATCAATTGTGAAATTGCTTCTGATTGAATATGCGTTTGTGAGTTTATTGCCTTTATCGATCCTTGTGACCAGAACACTATGGATACAGTAGCTGGGCTGCTCCAACTCACACTTAGTGCAGGATTAACACACTCATGTTTTTTGTTGTTGTATATGATCCTTACAATGTTGGGTTGCTTCATGTGGGTATTTTGTACTTTATATTTCATTGCAATGTGTTCAGTAGTAAGATTAATGTGACAGTCTGTTCTGTAATTGAATCTCTTGTCAATGTCTAATAAGGTTAATTTCATCAATTCATACTAAATATGTCTTTTATAATGTCGATAACATTTATCATTCCTGCTAAGAAACAGAGAAGAACATTAAAAACAGTGTCAAATCATTGTGATAATCATGTGTACTCAATAATTTGTGACATCAAATTTGTAAACCATTTCACACCCCCTCCCCAACCACTACCCCTCCATGTCAGTCAGAAACAAAAAAGTCCTGTTACAGACATACTGGTGCTTCAAATTAAGTTTATATTGTTTGGAACTTTGTTGCAAAGTCAGAACTTTTTTTTTCTTATTGTGGTTGAGATTTGAGGGAAAGTGCCATAATACTCATTGTATCACCACATTGAAATAATGAACCAGACATAACACAACTATAACCAGTGGCGGAGCATCCATACAGTCAGGGGGGCGGATGCCCCCCCTGACGGACTCAAATGGACTGCTGGTGCCCTTTTCAGCTTTTTACCACTTTTTACTTATTCGCGATTATTTACTTTTTTATTGACATTTGTCACATTTTGTTGGCGATGACACCTATTTATTCTTCGTTTATCTGCAAATTAGCAAGGCCAGGAA
>JAAAKB020196328.1:0-11766 GCA_010014835.2 Apostichopus leukothele | reverse complement strand
TCACTTGCAAGCAACAGAAAGTTAACTTTTTCAGATGGCCGCACGCGATTTGGGGCGAGTCTTCAATGCCTTTAAGTACACTATACATTGATTGGATGTAAGCATGCCACTTCAGCATCAAAACTTTTGTCAATGAAGAAATAAGGGATTACACTAAATGTGTGGGACACCACATTTTATGGTTATATTCACATTATACATAGGTCTCTTAGTTAGAAGGAATATCCAATTGTGTATCAATCTTACACAGCTTGGTAAAAGTATTGCAGAAAGTTACACACCAGTCCAAAATACAAAGTTACAATCATGAATCCAAAATTTCTTCTCAAAACTATATGTCTTAATAGAAAGGGAATTTGTAGTTTAATTGATTTGTTGATCATGGAGAAAAATGTAACCATCCTCTGAAATGGTTTTGGTTTCAGGTGGATCTGAAGATATTGTTATCTGGGACATTGGCACACCTCAAGGAACGGACTTCAAGTGTAGACACAGGTAAGCCACTCGGGACATGAAGATTTCACTACCCTATATGAAGCGTTTGTTGAATATTTGTTTGTTTTTCTTTAGATTAAAGAAGGTGGGCAATATTCTCCAGGCTCAAATTACACTAATTAGTTTAGTGGTTTGAAGTGCCCAGGAACAGTGCAGTTGGGAAACAAACTTCCGCATATCATTGTATGAAGTTTTCCTTTCCTCGCATTACAAGGTATTATGGTATTAGTAACAAAAAAACATGGTAAATTTCCTACTAATAGCAAAGAACACATATTAAGCTGCCAAGTTGTGCTTTGTGATGCCATTTGCTGTAAGCTTTGAAATACTTTTCTAGGTTCGAGGTCTGTCTCATATCTTTGGCAGTTAAATCTCTTGCATACCCGACAGATTAATCTACAGAGAATACTTTGACATTGTATTATTTTCTTGTGTTGTAAACTTCATAGTTCAAGTTAGGTCACATCGTCGTGAGACTGTAATATCGCAACAGTACTACTCATGAAGGCACATCTTGGCCTGTATCAAATTATGTAACCACTATTTTAAAGTGTAGCCATGTCTCGTCGGCAAGTGTCCAGAGAATCAGGAGACGGGCATGTTCAGTTTTAGTTGGTACTTGCCGTGGATGGTTAAGTTTTAACTAGAATGCATAATATTTGTATCGCAGTTCTCTGTGGGTAGACTTGTTTCTTCTGTGATGTTATTACGAATGGTAACTACTAACTATGGTCGTGGGCTACCATGCTATTTTGGTATTAGTTTTTCAGGATTTTTTGAAGAGTTTTTCATTCCACAAGTACTTCAAACTAATGTTTAAAGCTCTGAGATGATGTTTGGGTGTATGTTTTATTTGATTTCTCTTCAGGAAACTTTTGAATCTGTCTGCTCCTGGTCGAGTCCTGGGTTTGATAGCTGTGTTTAAGCCTATATGATGATGTTGTGGTGCATGTTTTATTTTATGTCTGTTTGTTTTGTTTATTTCTCTTCAGAAAACTTTTGAATCTGTCTGCTCCTGGTCGAGTCCTGGGTTTGATAGCTGTGCCATCAGCTGACTTCCTCCTGGCTGGCTGTGACAACGGCTGTTACGGATGGAACATTGATACCAACGCTTTCAGTAAAAGGGAAAAGTACGGCAAAACTTTCTGTAAAAGTTGTTCTTTTTCACATTATTTAATTACTTCAATTATCATCTCAATGTAGCATTCTTTGGTTGTACAATCCCCCCCCCCCACCGCCCCCCAATTCATTATTTTATAATTAGCAAATGTGAAGTGACGGTTATTTGTATGATAACGTATTTTAACTACAAAATTTTGCAATGCAAAATAAAAAAACAGAAATTACCTGACCAGAGCTATCAGTTTATAAACTTTTACCTATATGTGACTTTTGAGATTTTTTGTCCCATGAATGGGATAACAGGAACAGACTACTTGGTTAGTTGACCAGTGTGCGAGCATTTTGTATGATTTTGTTTTGTTTTCACTGTTTCATACAGGAACTACAGCCTTGAATTCCTGTTACCAAGCAAAGCACGTCTCGCCTCGGCTATCAACGACGAGGGTGAGGATGACGAAGAGAAAGAGGGCGACATGATAGACGGCCTAGCGCTCTTGAAAGATCAACTCATTGGTAAAAATATTGAAATTTTGTCATTTTTAGAGATTTTTTTTGGTGTGCATCTTAGTTTTTTGTCTGCTCTAAATGATTGGTTTTTTTGTTTTTTGTAGTTTTGTACGAGTTTGTTCTGAGAGTGTGTTCATTTTGGAAAAGAAAATTTACTCTGGAGAGTGGCTGGAATTAGTCATTGGCATTTGCAATTTTTAAATTTCATGGCTTTATTATAACAGAGACTTCTCCCGATGATGACGAGTCCAAGAGCTACATAGCTTAGGATCAATGTCTCAAGTCATTAACTTTCTGAACCTTGCTATTTCTGATTGGTTTCACGAGGCATTTGATGTTCTGGTAATCACCCCTGATCCAGTTTGCCTTAGGGAAAGGATTGTGAATACATTGTCCTTGCACCATTCAACCTCGTGGTCTCCACATCCACGAAGGGAATTGACTAACCCACTTGATTCTTTCACCCACCTTTTGCCCTCCCCCCTTGCTTCCCCCCTCTTCCCCACCACAATTGCTGTCTCTGTATGAATCTTCACTCCTTAATCTCCATTGCTATATCCCTTTGTTATTCCCCTTCTTCACAGTTAATCCTTGGTTGATCTTCCTCAGTTCTTTAATCCCCTGCGACCCTTTCATTTCCTGTTTCTTGTTTCTTCGCCGCCTGTGTTCCGTCTCTTCTACTCCATAGTTTAGTGATCGAATTAAAGTCTTCTTCTTCTGTATCTGGTCATTGACCCTGTTTTCCATCTTAGTCGGACTCTGAAAAGATCCAGCTAGGATTAAACTATCAGGCCGTCCTAACTGTTATGCATTTGCTTACACTCACTATTTACAGCTGTAAATAACAAGCAGTGTCTGATAGTGTCTCGTTCCATTTCATCGTGTCATATTCTCGCCTCATCATGTTCCTTTCCTTTCTCTGTGAACTCAGCAAGTAAAGTGGCGTGTGATGGTTCCATCCATATCTGGTCTCTCAAGGATGCAAGGACTGTGAAGAAAGGTACCCAGAAAGATGTCACCATCAAACCAGTTTACTCTTTGGAATGGTGCGACTCTGACAGCGTTTATCTAGACATTGGAACATGGCCTGGTGAGTAAAATCTGTAGCAGTACAGGCTTAAATTACTGAGAGTAATCCTACTTGATGGTAGTTCACATTAATTCCACTAAAACCAAGTCGTTCGACTCTGTGCATTTAACTTGCCGAAAGTCTAAAGGCCTTTCATGTAAAGTTCCATCGTAATTGTTATTTGGGTTCTTTTCTGAAGCTTTAGTACATATGTATTTGGGTTGTACTATCGACATTAAACCCAACATCGTGTTCCTAGAAGTGTCATATCGTTTAGATTATTTTATCCATACAGATGTGGGCACCTATTGCTCGCTTAGTCTATTAAACACAGAGATGTGAGCGGTGGCAATCAGTTCGTTGCTCCTAATGCTAGCTTGTAACTATTTACTTCAGTTCAGATCAATTTTGTGTCCCTTAAATTTGATGGAATTTGTTTTTTTAAACTTCTTCATTAGCAATCCTTGGATGGTTACACTGCATTTTGAGGGAGTAAAGTGACAGAACATCTGTTTGTGCATAAATTTCTAAATAAATACATGTTATTGACATTATTCAACTGCCATTTAGTAGAAGTGGTATTAATAGAAGTAGTGTGTAGCGATAACGTTTGAGAAATCCAAGTGACGGAAGATGCTGTATACCTCTGTGACAATTAGAACCTCCATAGATGTTGTGCTGCTAGCTTCCTCCTTTGTCATTATTTCACCAAGAACTCTTTGCTTATGTCTTCTACTTTCCAGTCCAAGTTTATTTTCAATTTTTATTCCATTCTATTTGTTATTGCTTGTAGTGTGTCCTTGTTTGTTTTGGTTAATGTTACTGCTTATGAATATGCATGTGGTGTCTCTCACAGGTTGTGGCGTTCTGGTCAGCGGTGACGACCAAGGTGAAGTCTGGGTATACGATGTCTTCAAACAGGCCGAGTTGGCAGAGTCTGCCAAAATAAAGGGACCCTTCAAGCCAAATCAGGTAGCTACGGTCTTCCTTACGATGTCCTTGTGTTTACAGGCAATGATTTTGTTACACGTGTGGACTCAAAATGGATGACTTAACCTTTGACCCTGACTCAGTATAATGCCTACCATATCAAACAAAAAAAGAGAAATGTTTGCAGTCTTGCTCTGTTTGTTCTCCGAATGAAGTTGGGCTGGTCTACCTTGTAAGCTAGGTATGTGCACGAAATGGATGTTTTGGCGGGCAAGGGTGAACTCTTGAATCCAAATCTTCTGCAACACTTTGGGATGTGTTAGCTTTCCATGAGAAAAAGTGGAAATATAACCCTTGCATCAGAACTAAAGGATTGGAAAGTTCCTACATAGTATTGTCCATCAGCCATGTTGAAATATCATGTCACAATATAGCCCATGTACCAATTACTCTGGTTTACTTACAGTCTGTCATTCAGTGACTGCATTTTTACGGTTGATTCACGGCTCGGTATCACCATCATCATCGCTCTGATATTATGGGGAGGGGGGGGGAAGGGGTTTGGTGAGTTGCATTAATATTGCTTTGAAACCATGTTGCCCCACTTGCGTTATAAACCAACCATGCATCTCCATTTTCAGCTCCTCCCGTGGCCGGAGAGTCGAGACGAGGAGGAAGGCGAGAAGGAGGAAGGCAAAGAGAAAGACGACCTGGAAGACAGAATCATCGTCAACGACGTCTCCATCAGCTCGGACTGCAAGTACATCGTGTCGGTCACAAATAAGAACCTGGTCTGTGTTTGGCAGAAAGCATGATGGCACCGAGGAATGCACACACACACACAGATACACCCATTTCAAAGCCCATGATAATAAGAACTGTAAATATTAGATATATGGTTTCAGCGGGTATGCAAGGCTTGAAATATCATCATCACCGAATTTAGGGTTTTTTCTATTTTTTTTTGTCTTCTACAATTTTAATGTCCTGTCATTATAAGTATTCCCCCTCCCACCCTCCCCCCACCCCACAACTTTGTGCATTATTATTTTGTCATGATCGATTCATCAAGCATTTTTTTTAAAAAAAATTTTCCTATCAGGTTCCTGGTTTTTTTTTACTGCATCAATTTGATATTGGTTCCTGGTGCCGATCGGTGGTAATTTTTTGCTATTCATTTTTTTTCTAAGGTTTAATAAGATAGAGTGTGATCTTCGATCAGGCGTTCAATTCTACAATAGTCCTATTTTGCACTTTTTCTCCCAAACAATTCTCAAGTGGTTGTTCTGGGATTTCTCAAATAAGGGAGACTCATTTCGATTTGTTCTCTTATTAACAGCACCGCATGCAAATTCACTTTATGGAAAATTTGGCTACAATTAATTGAATAGAATAGCACATTTTAAAGCAATGACATTTGAAAGCAAAAATGAGATGAAGAATGTAACTTTTTATTCAACTTTTTGATTTCATTATTGTAATAAACTTGAAAATACGGACTTTTCTGGGAAAAAAGAAGGAAATATCGCTAGACATTTATTCTTGGAAAAATATTCAAAATATTTTGTATGAATGTTAATGATTGTTGAAACTTTTGACACTTATTTTCTGGATTAGTTTATATAGAAGAGTCCAATCACATATGATCACAGTGCATTCTCATAATAGTACTACTGTGAAATCGATGGCTAGAACTGCTCCGTCAACTTTGTTTGCAATGACACAATTGAGACCGACTCATGGTTGATTTGACCTACCTAGGTCAATCATAATATACAGTCAACACAAACTATGAAATTTTGGGCCCGTTCATGGCTTTTTGGACCTATCAAAACTTGACTCAATCTATTCATGCTCTGTACCGATAATGCCTAGTGCATGAAGTGAACCTATCACAGTACATGGTATGACCCTGTTCAAGCTGCATCTAACGTTTCATGGATTCATGGTATGACCTCATCAATTTATGCTAGATATAACCTAACTTAGGATCTAGCTATGTTTTGTGTGACCTGTTCAGATGGCCAGCCCATGCCTGATTTGACCTAAGAATGCTTGAGATTACCCAGCAATGGTTGCTATGCGCTACTAATGCTCGAGTCATGTTCTAGTGTTCTAGTGTGGATAGGTGTCAGTTGACCAACGAATGCAATAAACTAAACATATTTATGCTTTTTCTGAGGCACAAATGCTTGATCTGACCAAATCTTGCACACCTTTCATGCATTAAATTTTTGTGACCGTATTAACCCTTGTTACATCAAACGCAACACAAGGCTGATTTATTGAGAAGACTGTAAAATTCAAGAAAACTGACATTATGCTAGTTGTTTGTGCTTTCACTCTCCTGGACCTTGATCTAGCGTTTGAAGATATGCCAAAGAATGTTACATGTGACAGTACAAGATTAATATAGTGTGTTGTGATTTCCATGTTAGGTGGAAATGGGTTTACTTCTTTTGAAGGATCCAAATAAGTTCTCTGAGGTCACCAGCAGTAAGGATCGGTGTACGTTCACACCTTAACACCTAACAGAAATGAAAGACTTGGTATAATACATTTTAATTTTTTATTTTGGACAGGAGGTAAAAACTTAAGGCGAACAGTTTTGTGACTTCTTCTTGCAACATATTCAGTGTCATGTTATTCAGTTTAAAGGAAAGGGGCATTGTAAAGTACTCATACACAGGAATGTCAGCCCTTAACAGGACCTTTTTTCCTATTTTTAATCTTTTTTTGGGGTTTGTTAAATAATACAACCTTGTATTCTTTACTGTAAATCTATGTACCATGTGTCTGTACCACGGTTCTAATTCAGTGACAACCGTTTCAATTTATTTTTTAACCTTGTGATTTGACCCATTTCTAATTTTTCACACAATTGGAGGGTTGATTGAGAAATAAAATGGCAGAGCTGAAACGTGGAGTTATGGATTTTATTTGCTGTCGTGGTCATCCTAAGATTTTTATATATAATTTATAATGATATAAATTAACCAAATTCTTAACCATCGACCATGATAAACAATTATGTACATTAATAAGCTGATGAAAATTAAAAGTAAAATTTTGTAAATTAAGTCTTAAAGGAATTTTTTAGTGGCAGTCTATTTGGTATATTAATAAAAACTCCATAATTTTTCATCGCCACAGTCCTAGAAGTGAATCTTTGAACCTTGCGCCAATATATTTTTAACAGTGGAGAACGATGAGTGATAGTGACTTTATCGCGACACTACGTTTCGGGGCCTGCAGGCACGCTATCATTTGCAAGCTACACTAGCGATTAAAGTTAAAATTGCTGAAAGTAAAATAGCGATTTAGATGGAAATTTCCCGGTGAAGTTGCAAGTTAGCAATCTTTGGAGAGTTAAAACATTCCAGAATTCCATAACTAGTTCTTATTCATAAAATATTGTTTAGATATTTGTTATTTGAGAGTTTTTTTAAATCACAGCTGTACGTGAAGTCTGTACACATTCCTGTGTATTGTATCAAGGCCAAGCTAAGAGTGAGATCTGATTGAGTCTGACCAATGTGCCTTACTGATGTCATGTCTCGATGTAAGTCATTGTTAGATTTGAATTTTCTGGCAGGAAGGGCCAACAATTCAAGCACTCTATCACAGACACTAAAATTCATCACAGGGCTAGGCTTAGGGCGCATTTCTGCAATGTCGATTCTTAATCTTCTTGAATCAAATAGCTGGAGCAGTAAAAAGGAAACAAAGAAAAACAATAAATGAGCATCGTATAAACAAACCGGAATGCAAAATGCATTGTGGTTTCGATGATGTAACGAGCAGTTTTCATGAATCTGACGTAATGTATAGTGAGGGTGTACATGTTTAAAAGGGATTCACGATTTGACCTCTGATGACCTCCAACAAAAACAATAGGCTTCTTAAACTCAATGTGGTACTTCTAACCACTAAATAAGAGGTCGGCCCAAGCTTTCAGTATTGAGATATCGTGATTACAAGGTTTTCACAATTTGACCCCTGGTGACTTCAATGACCTTTGCCCTCCACCAAAACAAAAATAGGCTTCTTTTACACAATGTGGTACTCCTACACAACAAATATGAGGTCTGCCCATGATTCCCATCTTGAGATATCGTGTTTACAAGGTTTTCACAATTTGACCCATTGTGACCCCAAATGACCTTTGACCTCCAATAAAATCAAAAACTTCTTTAACTTAATATGGTACTTTTACACTTTAAATTTTAGGTCCTTCCAAGCTTTCCTTCTTGAGATATCGTGTTTACAAAGTTTTCCCAATTTGTTCGCTGGTGACCCAAAATTACCTTTGACATCCATTATAAACAGAAGGCTACTTGTACTAAATGTGGTACTTCTACACATTAAATAGGAAATAGGTCTGATATTCCCTTCTTGAGATATCGTGCTTACAAGGTTTTCACATTTTCACCCCTGGTTACCCCAATTGACGTTTGACCTCCACCATAAACAATAGGCTTCTTGTAATTTATGTGGGACTTCTTCACACTAACTATGAAGTTGGTCCGACCTTCCCTTCTTGAGATATCGTGTTTACAAGGTTTTCACAATTTGAACCATGGTGACCCGAAATGACCTTTGACATCCACCGAAAACATTAGGCTTCTTGTGCTTAATGTAATACTACTACACATCAAGTATGAAATTGGTCTAACCGTCTCTTCTTGAGATATCGTGTTTACAAGGTTTTCACAATTTGACCCCTGGTGACCCAAATGACCCTTGACCTCCACCATAAACAATAGGCTTCCTTGTAATTTATGTAGTACTTCTACACACTAAATATGAAATTGGTCTGATATTCCCTTCTCGAGAAATCGCGTTTACAAGCTGGACGTCACAAACGCACACACACGCACACACACGCACACAATATATCATATGAGTACACATTGATTACTATTGCTTGAACTTTAATTAGATGACGATTCAGAAAAAGTTAGTGTTTGATTGGAATTAGTATACATAAAGGTCAACATAATATAAATATTTTTCACATACATTGGACCAGTACACTGATGACCCTTCAGTCGATCCTTTAGTCCCGTCATTAGGTGTACTATACATCTTCAGCTCTTGGCAATACCGCGGAGTTTCCCGTAGGTAGGGGCGGATTAACCTAACGGCTTATCGGTGGCTCGGTTGCGCCGCTCTTGTCCGAACCCTCGAACGTGCCATCCGGTTGAGATGTCGAAGTCGCCCATATTTATTCTTGGTCTCGAAATGTGATATACCAATGTGTTAAACGACAGTAGACAATGCATATACATGGTAGATGGCCCTGTATGTATACCTAGATACTCTTCAATCTGTATAAAATTACTGCCCTTTCATATATTTATATGTATATATATTTTTTTTACAGTTTAAAGCTATATAACAGTAGAATCGAAAACGACTTGTATTACCTCGAAACCATTCATGACTTATTATGATTATTATCCCATGATTTGTCTTTTTTAAGAGGCAATGTTTACTTCAGGTACCACGGTTACAGATTCACTTTTGACCAGAAAATTGACATAAGTCGCGTCCCTTGGACCATACTTGTTTGACGTCAGAAGTCACTTTCCTGCTATCGTCCAATCTTATTAAGGTTTGCCAGGGTCTGGTCATGACTATATCCCTTAATGTTAAATCAAACGGCTGATATATATAGTCTACATCAACTGTTTGATTCGATAGGCGTCGAGTGCTTTTGAAGTTAGGTGCTTTTATTTGCACACTCGGCAAGCTTAGCATAAAATCGTCTTTTGTCCGAGCAGCCAGAACGTCCCTCTTTCTCTTTTTAAACTTATGTTTCGCAACATTTGAAATACTACAATTCTTTTGCAGATTTGATTTAGTTTCATGATTTTCAGAACAGGTCTGAGATAGGACATCTTGCGCAATTTGATCATGTGAGCATAGACCTCGCAAGGTTGAAGTAGGATTGGCGAACACGGTCATTGGTGGATAACGCTTTTCTGTAGTTGTCATGGACATATTTTGCAGTCGCCCAAACACACGACATGGGTCGTGCGTACACACTCTTGGACTTTGTGATGGTAAATGAGTCTCCAAACAAGAATGTTTCAATTGGTTAACATGACCCCCGACTCTACGATCCCTACTTAACTCACTTACAGTGTCTTTCCTATTTCTAAGCCACCATCTGGGACGTTTTTGCTTCAGAAAAGGCCAAGTCTTTTTCGAATAATCCTCTTGGTGACATGAATGCGAGCTGAGGCCTTCTTCGTTTCCATGGATACGTGATTCCGGTCGTTCGTCCCATGGAGTCGTGGGTGGATTATCTAATACTGATCTTAATCCTCCTGTAACTGTTTCCGGGGAGGGATATGTCCCTTTATCGAAATGATTTCGTAATCGAATGGACATACAAATTGGCGGTAAAAATTGCTTCGGACGAAACGAAGCGTTATAACTCGGTTCCATTTTGGAGTAATATATAGGATTATAGGTACACCTACTGAACTCAAAGAAATTCCAGAATTCAATGTCAAAACTTTCTGAAGTTAACTGACGTTAAATCCATAACAAATCGGCTACAAAACAACGAAAGCATCTGTACAGTTCAGTTCAGTCCAAATCAATTAGCTTGTATGTTTAAAATGATCATAAAACGTTACTCGAGCCGAGTAGATGTTTGTAAACATTCCGCACAATATTTTTAGTCAAATATTTAAATTGCTGTTCAATTCCAGTTACGAAACAAAACAAAAAAGGTGCATTTAAAGAAACTGCAAAGATGTCTTGAATTCACAAGGTATTCTGCCAATAATTATCTGTGGAACTCCACACGATCCTTTCCATTATCCGATTTCCTTCGCAACTGCGTAAGAGCAACACCGTACTATAATATACCACACTGACTGTATGTCAGTGCCATGGTGACGTGTAGGGTATAAAATACTGTCCTTCTAAATACAAAGGCAAAATTACACGTATTTCCCTGTGGAGGGCTGATGTGAGTATCAGGGTCATCAACAAATAAATTTTCACCGAAGGAACTCCTCAGATCTCGCGAGCAACTAGACACAAATCACATTCTTTTTGTGTCAAAGGTGACAAGTCGGATAAATGGTAAAATTAATGGTAAATCCAATTTCCAGAAATATTTCTTCCGATATGGGTTCGGGTAGCTAAGCCTATATATAGTTTGTTATTTTATTGAAATGCTGGTCTATCTGAGTTAGTCTAGTTCTCTAAAGTTCTGCTTTATTGGGTAGGCTTTAGTAAATGTTTTGTTCGTTCCAACTTTAACCTTAGATTTCATTGCTTATTCCAGTACAAGCAGTGTCATGATATTCTTATTGTGTATATGTTTGCTAACGCTACTATATATGTCGCCCGATATGAAAGGCACGTTACTAATAAAAGTACTTCTATAGAGTGTAGGATATAGGGTTACGTCTGTCATACCGACGACGGACAACTGCACATGTATAGGGTTGTACCTAGAAAAAAATATAAATAGGGACCCAAACACAGGATTGCGATGAGGGGCGGGGGGGGGGGGGTTGGAGGTGCCATAGCAATTGCTGTCTGTGGTGGCACCACACCTGAGTTGAAATCATATTGTAGAAATCACCGGATCATCCGTCTCACTCCCCACTCCCATT
>JAAAKB020196219.1:0-11766 GCA_010014835.2 Apostichopus leukothele | reverse complement strand
CCGACGGTAGCAAGCTGTGTGTGTATTTTCTGGGATCAATGGTGGTGTCTAACACTTCTGTTACACCTCATTCGAAAGTAGGTCAGATTACCGGCATGAGACGTTTGTTTGTGCGCGAGTCTTCATACCCTTTAATTGTGTACAAGAACCATCTTCTTTTCTGTGGAGGCAAAGTTCAATTCAGGTCAAGGCCCTAACATAACAGGATAACTCCAAAAGTAAAGCTTGAATGAACTCATACAGTATGTGGTGTGTGGATCCATCTTATCAAGTGCAAGAACCTTGTGTGCATAGTTTACAGATAATCTCCTCATTTATAATGTGGCAAAGAATCACTAAGCCTTTTACTAAGTCTTTCATGTCTTTCATGTTAACTTGTTGGTTGCTTCCCCTTGTCAGAGCTTAACATCTTTATGTAATTATTACAGAGTTTCCTTCAGAGGAATTGAATCTAGAGAGTTTGAAGCTGAAGTAGTCCAGCAATACGATGCACTCTTGAGCAAGCAGGTTGTTATAGAGGTAATACCAATTATGACTTTATTCTGTACTATCAACATTGTATTCAATTTCATTTTCTGTTCAACAAACAACTGTCTTAAAACCTTCAACTGACTTCCAATCCAATGGATTTCCTATCATTTATCTGTAGGTCTGTCTCTTCAGCTAAGTTTAAAGGCCTGTGGAATGTTTGGTCAATATCAAATATCTCCAAGTTGTCACCTATGTACCCCAGGGACCTCATTTTTATATTAATGCAAATTAGGTCATTAAGATTCATAGGTGGTCCAAACATGACATCATTCAAAATGCTTTCCTTCTAGGAATTTAAGCTGGACGAATGAGTCAGCTTTACCAAGAGTTTCCACCTCCTCATGTTCCTGTCTCTTTGCAAACATCATTGTTTAGAGTGACCTGGTAACCTTTTCACACCTTCCTACCTCAATGACTGCCCCCTTGCCAGCTTCCTGCCACATGCTCATTCTACCAATGATATTTATTGTTGATAGAGATGTAACAGAAGGTGTACAGGAATGAGATGTCAAAACTAGTTTGATTTAATTTATGACCAAACAGTTGCTCAGTTTTTCAATAGCATTGACCAACAAAAGCAATTAAAGTTGTGAGGGGCTGAAACTGACAGTACAGAATAACTATGAGTTTATACTTGTTAGGTTAGATATGTGAAATTAGGTAAAGTACATAGCTATTTCACTCAGGCAGCTGACTTACTTTCTCTGTTATAAGGCCTATTGTCACTGATATGTTTGCAGACTAAGACTTGTTTCTCTTACATAATAATTGGAATGTCAAACCTTAGACAGGTTGTCAACATGCTTTAGTTTCATACACACAAAAGTGAACAGCTAGTGCACAAGAACAAACCAATGATCAATGTAGGATGAAGTAATAGCATCGTGCAGCACATTATGTGAACACTATCACAAATATCCTTTGTTATAATTCTAACCTTAACAACCAGTTATACCTTGGGTTTAGGCAATATGTAGTCCAGTTCAATGTCATAGCATTTAACTCTGGTGGGTAATTGATAAGAAAACTTGGGAAAATGTACAAGTTCTTGTATTTTGGATAACATGGAAAAGAGGTAGGTGACACTAGGTGTTATAATGAAGCAATAATGAGACATTTGTAGGGGTAGCTTTGGTGATAGGTAGGGCTAATTGCCTTTTTGTCAAATAGTAATGAAAAAGGTGTTTCCATCAGTATCAGTAGTGTATGTGGCACTTAAGTCATAGTGACACTTCTAATACAATTATGTTACCATTGATCAATTGCCAAGCTCTTGCTTACTCTAGGGCAACTCAACAAGGCATGTTAATAACCTGTGTGTGCATGCAGACTGTGAAGATGTGAACCTGCTTGTATAATGTTACCTCAAAAAGTACAGCTTGGTTGTTCTTCATACATGGTATTTAGATCCACCTGGAAAGTACAAAAAAACTGTTTCAATTTGTGGAATTTGAAGGTCAACAGAGGTCAAAGTTTGAAACCTTGTAAACATAATAACTCAAAAGTTTATTCTGGTTGAACTTCCTAGTTGGTATGTACATTAAGAAGTCTGAAGTTGATGGAGTTCAAAGGTCATTTGTGGTCAGCATAGGGCAAATCCTGCAAACTTCCTAAACCTTCAATTACTACAAAAGTACCTCTTCTGTGAATTTTGTACTATGCATGTACATCTGCTGTAGTGCGAACAAGAACACTGTTTTCTTTGGAGGACAAAGATAACAGAGATGAAACTCTGAAAACATGTTTAATTAGTAAGGTAACTCCAGATGTAAAGCTTGGATGAACTCCACACATTGTATGTAGATGTACAGTAGTGATTACAAGAATCCTACTATCATTTGTTGTAAACAGAATTCTGAAAACTTGTAAGCAAGCTACCTCCTAAAGTGAAGCATGAATGAACTTGATGTGTAGTTTGATATTAGTGGAATAACCTTGGCGGTTGCTTGAAATCCTATTTAGATCCAGCTTAGTGGATAAAAGAAACCTACATTCTTTTATGTGCATGCCACAGGAGCAACAGAGATCAAACTCCTAAAATGAAGCTTTGATGAACATAACACATGATATGTAGATCCACCTTAGTGAGTGCAGGACCATATTGGTTTACAGTAGGTCTAAAGTTAACAGACATCAAAGTAGAAAACCTTTAGGAACAATAATTCCAAAGTGAAATATGAACGAACTTTACTCTTGATATGCAGGTCCACACTGGTGAAAGAACCTTGCTGTCAGGAATTGTCAATACACAAAACATCTTGTGTGTGGAGTTACATTAGATGTTCTTATATAAAATGTGGCAAGGAATCACTAAGCTTGTTGATCTTTTTTGGTTATCTAGCCAGAAGATGCAAGACTTCAGCATGAGGAGAAGTCCCCATTCAAGGAGATGCCAAGGAAAGCTTCATTGTACTTTCAGCCTCTCATTACAACAATGTTTTATTGCTGTTTATATCACTACTATGATCCTGAGGTAAAAGGCCTTTTCTTTATTGGTTATATAAGTTTAAAAAGCATTTTGTTGGAAGAATAAGTCAGTACAGTATTAAGTACATCCTCAAGTCACTGCTTGAGTACAAATGTCTGGTGAATATTTGTTTTCAAACTTTGTTTCTGATGTAATATTTGGTACAGATATCTAACCATGGCTAGAACAAGTTTTCACAATGGGGAGTGTCATGTGACATTGACAACTCAACTTCAACAGAGTATCTAAATTCTTGTTAAGTAGATATGTTTGAAGTACTCTCATAGTTTAGATTGCTTACCTGGTGTTATACCAAGGATTCTGAAGTTTTTGTGAGACAAGCATTATAGTGAGGCATTGTTGTATCAGCGTATGCTGTTAAGGCTGTGCATTATTAAGGGTTTGGCAGTACAATCAGAGGTTAGATGGTTGTTTCAGATATACTATAACAAATCTGTGGTGCATCTTTGATACCCTAGAGTATTGTATATTTTCAGTGATAAATGCATTGTTTACCTTCATTAGGATATTTGGTACTCGCAAGTTATGACGATTAGTTTATCAGTACCTGAATAAAACAAGTTATGTCAAACTGATGTAACGGAGGGAAGCTGCATAATTTGTTACCCTTTGGCATTCTAATGCATTACTCTATAATAGTACTATATTTATGCATCTCTACCCCAGCAGAATCGAATAAATGTACTTGACTGCAGCACTGACAAGAACCTATTGAAACTTTGGAGTTCAAATATCATTTGAAAACTTTATAAACACCATAATTGCAAAGTAAAGCTTGGATGAGCTTCTTACTTAGTATGTACATCCAAAGTATATTACATGAACCCTACAAATACTGGTAGGTGGAATGTATTTGAGATCAGCAAGAGGTCAAAGTCTGAAAAACTTGTAAATGTGATAATGGCAATATAAGTTTTTTCATACAGTACTTGATATATCAATCACCCTTGGTGATAACAAGGACCCTGTCAACAGGTCAGAGTCTGAAAACTTTGTATTCATGAAAATTGCAAAGGTAAAATGCATTAGTGGAAGAGCATTGTAAATCATTGAAGTCAGTAATTGCCAACACTTAAAAACCTTATTCATAGTGTGACAGTTGAGTGGCAAGAAATCAGGAAGGCAATTGGCAAAAACATCTGTGTTGTTATCTCCGAATGTACATGAAAGTCAAAATCTTGATGACATTTGTGCCTTACGTTTATTACATCTTGGAAAGTGAAGTACACGAACACTTATACAATGTTTTGTGTGTGTGTGTACTTATGCTTTATAACTATGCAATTGCTACCTTAATATAATAAGATAAATATGAGATATGAGATTAATGTGATCATTAAGTAACTAACATTGATATTATGTTTTCCTTTAGACATCTTACAGCAGTCCACAGGTATTCAAGAAAGACTTCAAGTTGACAGATAAACAGTACTTGTACACTGCCCTAAGAGCTAGGTCAACGATCAAAGACTGGGACAGCATAGAAAGTCTGTTTACAGCAAAGGTAAGCAAACTAAGTCATATATAGAACTTGCTTGATATTGTGTCCATTCCCTTATTTGAGAAATTATATATTAATATATATATCTATTATATCTATCAACACACCAGACAAATTACACGTCACAGACTGGTTTTGTCCTTTTGGGACTCATCAGTCGAAGGTAGAAATTGAACCCTGGACTTTTGTGTCACTCCTAATCACCGTGATTCTGCTGTATTAAATGTTGTATCTGTCATACCACTTACTACACATTCATTATATATATATACATTTGACCTATGTGATTCATAAACACTGAAACTGAAGAGGATTTAGTAGCCTGTACAATGTTTTCAGATTTGACCATTGCAGACCTCAAATGACCTTTGAATGCCACAAAAAGACCAAGGAAGCAAAGAAACTCATTAAGAGGCATCTACATGTTAAGTATGAGATACACCAAAACTGGATGTTAATATTGAGTTGACTTGTTTACAAAGTTTTAAGATTTTGACATTGCTTATCTCAAATAACCTCTAAGGATAGCATACAACAACTCATTAAGAGGCAATGAGGTATGTACATCATTATTAAGTATGAGACTCATCAATCCTAGAGTAATTGTATTAGCTTGGTTATAAGGTTTCATATTTCGACTACTGTTGGTCTTATATGACCTTTAAAGTCCACCAAACTACTTGAAAGCTATTAATTATGAAGGGTTAAATATCACCCAATTATGAGATTCACCAATGCTGTAATTTTAGAGGAGGCTTGCTGTAAGACATTCAAAATTTATTTTTGGCCACTGGGGACCTCAATGATTCCTCTAGTGAAAATGGCAGCCAAGACCTCACTGAGGGCATCTACATACCGTGTAAGGAGTCCATAACTCTATGTTAACAGTGATCAAGTTTTATTCCTTGCCGAAGGAATCGATGCGATGGTGTGTGTGTGTGTGTATTTGACACTTTGGCTCGTAAACATGATATCTAAAGAGGTAAAGTTGGATGAACTTTGACTTAGTATGTGGGTAGCCCTTAGTAAGTAGATGTTTTCTATTTTTTCCATGGAGGTCAAAGGTCATTTGAGATCACCAGAGGTCAAAGGCTGAAAACGTTGTAAACACGGTATCTCAAGAAGTAAAAGCTACTTGAATCTTAAACTTACACTGATCATAGCCCTTGTTAAGCAGATGACCCTATGGTTTTTCATGGAGGTCAAAGGTCATTTGGGGTCACCACATGTCAAAGACAAAACCATGTAAACACGATATCTCAAGAAGTGAAAGTTGCTTGATCTACAAACTTAGTATGTTGGTAGCCCTTAGTGATTAGATGTTCTCTATCCTTTTTCTTGGAGATCAAAGGTCATTTGAGGCCACCAGAGGTCGAAGGCTGTTAACTTGTAAACACGATATCTCATGAAGTAAAAGTTGCTTGAACTAAACTTGGTATGTTGGTAGCCCTTGGTGAGCAGATGATCCCTAGTGTTTTTTCATGGAGATCAAAGGTCGTTCAAGGTCAAATGTTGGTTACAGTCAGAATAAGTCTAATTATGCAGAAGTGAAGTTTGTTTGACCTTCGACCCTCTTTGCATCTTAAAGTTTCTTCTCATATTGGCAAGGAATTACTAAGTGACGTGCCTTTCTGGTTTTTATTGCTTATTCTTTTCTTTGCTTTTCAGAATTGGAGAGGGAAGGCCAAATTCAAAGCCCCTATGAAATTTGAAAAAGTGGTTGAAATCTTGGCTGCAATGAATGCTCCAATTGATGTAAGCTGTTTTGAAAATGGCAGGTGTTTTATTTAATGAATAATATGATTGTTCTCTTTTACTAGTAAGGTCACTATTTTTACATTAATACATCTAATGAGAACAAAGGAGGAATGGGAGAGGGTTCATAGTCTCAAATGATAAGAGGCCTCAGGTAAAAGTGTTCCATGTATAGTGTCTTGTCAACCTATTAACTTAACTGCAAAGTGATCCAACATTCTTGAAACCACTCTTGAGCACACTTGCCTAAATTGCTGGATTCTGCCATATTTTCACAGATCGTGGATAAATATCTCCGATTGGTGGAGGATGTAGAGATACGGTTAATGCTGGCTAACCGATACCAATGTCATATGGTAATAATCGATGCACTTTGTGATCTGAAGGATCGCCAGAGATTGGTCCAATATCAGGACAGAACTAAAGATCAACTTGCACAGACACGCCTGGTTGCAGTTCTGAGAAATTCGGTGAGTAATCAAAATTTGGAAGGCAGATACATCAGATTTTGAGGTTATCCGGACCGAACATTGAAAAAAAAATCACGGAACTAGCCAAACACAATATACAATGTACATAAATGGCAGATCACTATGCCACCTTACATTACACCTCTGAAATATACCTTTTCAAGCGATACTCCTGTTGTATGAATTTCATGATCTGATGTATAATATTGATGTGGGTAGATAAACAACATGTTGTTAGATATACAACATAGGGGTATGAGGAATTCCTCAGCCAAATAAGGAACTGAAATATTTCCAAAGAAATTTTCTGCAATAAATACAGGTCCATTTCATGTGTGAAAGTGACATCTTTCTAACCTCAGTTACTAAACAAAGAAAGTGAGGTCAACTGAACTTTATTAGCTTGGACAGCAGTCACCTTTGCATAATTAAAGTACCACACAGTATTATTTTTCCTTTTCAGAACAAGTAACAAGGAGGTAAACCTGTGTGACACAATCACTTTGTTAGTGTTAACCTCATGCATAAGTAAATTTGAAAATTTCATAATTGTAATCTCTTTCTTCCTTGTGTGATGTTAAACCAGCCTTATACTTTAACATCCTGAACAAGAAGATTATTAGTTCTGTTTGCCTTTGATGACATGTTTGCTTAAAGTAAGAAATTTGTCAGTGCTTCTCTGAGTTTACTAACTTTACTTCACAGAGCACCAAATGGAAGAACTGAGTGCAGAGTGAAGTATTGTTTATTGTGGCCCTGTGGGAAATCTCTTGAGCCAATGGAATGAAGTCTTGGAAGCAGCAAGTTACATATGATCTCTGACCTCTAATTTGGAAAACTGTGCACCATTGAATAGAATTGTGAGAACCATCCTAACCAGCAGATAGAGGAGCTTCATTAATAGAGGAGCTTTATTACTTATTGAAGTAGTCTTAAAATTAGGCCCCTTCTTTATAAACGATGGCACTTAGAAACTATGGTTGAAAGTAACATGAATTCAGTCCTGCAGAGGATGAACCTGTTCATTGTTTTGTTAAGCTATTATGTAGTGGAATGCAGATATGGGAAAAGACCGCACCAACAAGTAGGAAACATACCAAAACCTTAAAGCAATCTCACAATATTATAAACCTAGATCCTTCATCATCAGGAAATAAGTTTTTGTGATCATTTAACATTTTCCTTGATCATTATATTTTCAGATAATTTTATTGTTGATTATAGTTAATGTTAATTAAGTGCTGATTGTCTGGCCCCTACAAAGTAAATACTGTATGCTTTGTTTATAGTAAGCAATCTAATACATCTAGCGTCTGCAATTTAACCTGTCTATGGTATCAATTTCAATTCCTAATACACAGTGTAACCTTAATTTGTGGTCTCATATGAGATTACCAAGAGTGTATTTCCTCCAAAGCCCCTAGGGTTGGTGCGCTGCATAGGTCGCTGACCTAGCTGAATTGTAATGTTGCTTTAAACAACAGAGAAAAAGTAATGTCCAGACATTTAGCTCAGGCTAAATATATTTTTAGTGTATTGCACATTTGCACTACATAAAACATGATACTAGCTCAATAATGGTAAGGACCATGCACATTATTCTACGGGTACAATTTAATTACAGTACACCCTCACCAAGGGGGCCTTCCTGCGTCTATACAGTTGGTCAGTATCTGTCTAGCTCTGAGCCACAGCAGTACATCCCCTCAACACCAGAACATTTAGGCTACGCCCATAAAGTTCCTGTTAAGTATGAACTAAAGCCTTCTTAGGGTCTTCTCTACGATTCTTGCACCATGGCATGCAACTCAGATGTTCATGAGAGTGAGTGATACAGGTTGCCTCCATAGTTAAAGAGTTTGGAAACAAAGAGATGCTAGGAAGGGTCTACTTCCTCCCCCATTAATCAATCTTGGGACAAGCAACATATACCCCACCCACATGCCACAAGGGGCAAGACATGTAAGGGATTACAGAGGGAAACGAAACATTCTCTCACTACGTTGGCATAGCCGAGGTTGGTTAACTAGAACCAACATCTCTTTGTTTTAGAGTAACCTCGCCTACTAATGAGGCAAGGCAAGGACATTCCTAGGAAATGAAACAGGAATTTTTTCTGGGCAGGAAGAAGCAGGTGACCGAGCCAGAGAGGAAGGGTTTACTTGGAACAAAGGGCTCTTTTAGAAGGGGGTATCCACGGAAGTGAGGTATATATATATATATCAGTTTTCCTAATGGTAAAATTAGGTGCTACAATAGTTCTGAATAAGAAATATTGCTAGGTGTGATTTTTTTTCTCAGTGTGATTGTATGTGCAAAGCTTTTGTGGTTCCCCCTCTGTTATCTGTTGTTAGTCTTTCACTTTTAGTTCAGCTCATATCTGTCTTTTGCCTTATTTTTTGGGAACTTATATTGTATTTGGTTTTTGAACTTATGTTGTATTTTGGTAGCAATAAAATGATACTCAAATATATGACAAATAAGGACTCTGGAGTTTCTTTTTATTTGTACTTGACAGGTATTACCAAATTTAGGGATAACTGTAAAAGATTAATAAAAATTACCCACAACAGGCACACAGGAAACCTCATCTCAATACCTCGTTTTTAGTGGACAGTGAATGAGGATTCAGATGTCTAAAGGTGACTTAAATTTGTCAAATAAATCCCTTCAATGCTCTAAGATATCACTGTAGGTAGTTTGTCATCTTTGCACATTTTCCTTCAAAAGCTTTACTTTCCTGTCATACATATGTGTAGTTGTCCTTATATTAATTTTAGTTAGTGTGCATTTTTTTCATATTCCAAACAGCTAAGTGAAATTATTTAAAGGACAAATAAACAAAACTAGGTTGTCTATGTGAAGTTTAAAGAACAAGTTGGATTGAGTTATTAGAATTTATAAAACCGTTGATTATGGCCTGCACTGAGCACCTGGCATGTATGAAGCCTTGAAGAAGCATTGCAGAATATTAACATATTTTAAAGGTGAATGTCTTGACCACTTAAATAGCTATTTGAACACTATTAGCCCTCAAGTTTTTTTGTTTTGCTTGGACTACAAGGTATCAAGATTAAACAGCTGCCTAATGTTATCCTTTCATCATTCAACATGTCGTCTGTATGTGTATGTGACACCTTGCAAACAAATAAAAACAATACAGCTTATTTTTCATTTTAAGTGAGATGATAAGAGAATAATTGTTATTAATGGATGAAAGCTACATGACATTGTTTATAGACTGAGAGTTACTGCCAAATCCAGTCATCTAGTATATATCAATGAGAATAGCTTGGCCAATTTTGTGACCATAACCTGTTGACTCCTTGAAGCTAGAGTGTGTAAACTGATAAACGGTCACCTGAACGTGTTTAAATCACACAACACTCTCTTGTGTTGAGTATCAACTCTTTGAATATTTCATTACCTGGATAACTGCATGTATTGTGGAAGATCAGATGTATTGTATTGTATATTGAGCCCTTCCAAATTGACCAAGCCCTTCCAAGTTCACCAAAAGAAAAAAATGGCATCGGAGAACTTGTATATTAATTGCAGCTTAAATTTTGGAGTTTTCATGTTTACAAAGATTTCAGACTCTGATGCTAGGGTTCTTGTACTTACTAAGGTGGATCCACATAGCAAGTATGCACTTCATGTCACATTTGGAGTTAGTTTTTACAAGGTTTTTGGACTTGACCACTGTTGACCTCACAATGAAGTAAAGGGTTCCACATACCAACCATTACTTTTGAATTTAGTGTTGGTGACTTCACATGACCAGTGACTTTTACAAAAAGTATAGGGTTCTTGTACTCACTAAGGTGGATCCACATACCAAATATGAGTATTTTTGAGTTAGTGTTTGCAAGCCAAAGCTTCACACACTCGCCATCAACATCGCATAGGTTCCTTTTGCCTTCGGCAAGGGAATCAAAAAGGAAGTTATGAGCATTCGTGTATGCGTATGTATGTGATACTTTGCATTGTAATTATAACTGAAAAAGTACATGATGGATATTGGTATGAGGATTCACCAATGAGAATACAAGAATCATATCCACAAACCTTTACCTTTGGACTTAGAAGTGCTTACAAGGTTTTCATACTTTGACCTTTATGGAACTCATGACCTTCACAAAAAATAGTGTTCTTGTACTCACTTAGGTGGATCCACATACCAAATATGGAGTTCATTAAACAATTTTAAACTCCAAAGCAAGGTTTGGACTTACTTCATACTTGGCATATTGATCCAACCTTAGTGTGTAGAAAAGTCCCGTTTGTCCAGAGTTCAATTTGGGGTCAACAAAGGACAAATTTTGAAATCCTTGTAAGCTTGATAAATTCAACAACAAAGTTTCTTGAAGTTATATGCTTGGTATTCGGGTCCAACAGAGTGATACAATAGCCATATTTTTGTAGTGGTCAAATATTTTTTTCAGGTCTATGTCTGAAAACCTAATTACAGGCTAACTCAAAGCAATGCTTGGATGAAGTTCTTACTTCATGTATGGATCAACTTCAATGAGTAAAAGAAACCTGTTCTTCCCAGAGGTCAAAGCCTGAAGTCTTAAATGGAGATAAGTGGATCCACTTTACTGAGTACACAGAACCTGACTTTTCTTGTGTCAGTTAGGTCAGCAGAGATGATGTGAGGATGAACCACATGATCTGTGCTATTAATCTAGTATGGACAGTGAACTAGATCACCTCAGCACAGTTGTTAGTAATATTAATCTAGTATGGACAGTGTGAACTAGATCACCTCAGTACAGTTGTGAGTAATATTAATCTAGTATGGACAGTGTGAACTAGATCACCTCTGTACAGTTGTTAGTAATATTAATCTAGTATAAACAGTGTGAACTAGATCACCTTGGTACAGTTGTGAGCAATATTAATCTAGTATGGACAGTGTGAACTAGATCACCTCAGCACAGTAGTTAGTAATATTAATCTAGTATGGACAGTGTGAACTAGATCACCTCAGCACAGTCGTGAGTAATATTAATCTAGTA
>JAAAKB020196108.1:0-11767 GCA_010014835.2 Apostichopus leukothele | reverse complement strand
GTGTCCTTCAAACCATTTTCCATGATCGCCTTATACATGTTGGCTTCATGAATTCAACGTTACATGCTAAGAATTTTGTGGATCCCAATTACGACAGTTTTGTACATTTTAGGATACTCTAAATGTGGGGGCCCCAAAATGTGGGGGGCCTGGAGCACGTGCTCCTGTTGCCCCGCCCTTAATCCGCTACTGACTGTCTTTGATAAATATAAATGCTGGTTACTGTGTATTGTGGAGTGAACAGTGTGTGAGCAGACAATGTCAGCACTTGCTGGTAAATTACAAGCTACCAAGCAATAACCTTGGAGCAACATGCTGACTTTGGAGTCAAAGTTTGATGGTTTTCATCGTTTTATTGCCGTGATGTTTAGTTTAGTTTAGTTTAGTAGAAAAAAAAGGGATCAGGAGGGACACTCAAGTCCCAATCAAGGACCCTATAGGAGAGAAAAAAAAACTGAAGACACAAACACTCAGACCCTATTACAATGCTTAAAGTGCTTGTCCAAAGCATTCTTAAACCCATTCACACTACTTGCAAGTACAACATTCTCAGGCTAACTGTTCCACTCATTCACAACCCTTACTTTTTTTCTTATCATCAGAGAGGCTTCATAACTGGTAGTGCTGACAAAGATATCAAATTCTGGGATTTTGAATTTGTGGATGAAACTGAAGATTCCACATCCAGGTATGCTTGCAAGATATCTTCCTTCTATGAAACAAATGTTTTTAACAATTACTTAAAGCCTAACAACACTTTCGTAACAGATATTTCTAAGCCTAGCCTAATTTGCATATAAATTTGTAGGCTAGAGAAGTTGATGTCGTTGAATATTCTCCTTGCCAGGTGATTATTAATTTTTAGATGAGAAATATTAAATTATAGAAAAATGTATCATAGATTAGTGTTCCTTGCATGAAAAACAGGTCTAACTTTTAAAATCAAGTTATTCTAACTGGAAGTTAGACAAAATGGAATCTATCTATACTATTTTGTATTTTATTTGGTAGCACATTATTATAATTTACTTCAGGTATTGTGTTCCTTAATTTTCAAATGAACTACATGGCCGGGGAGGGCAGGGGAGGGTTGTAATTGTAAAGGGTAGGTATTACTCTGAGAGATAGGACTGAATTTTTGTCTATATTTATTTTATTTTAATACTCCTGTTTCTGGAAGCTTACAGGTATGAGAGTACTGTACTACAAACTCTATGGATTTCTTTGTATTCTCCTTTCTTACTGAAGTTATACTTTACTATCTTATTTTCTTTTAAATGTCCTTTTTTTTCAAAGATAAGTATTATAAATAAAGTAAAGCAAACAAAACTGAAGTTTACTGGGGATATATAGTGTTATTAATGAACTATTACCAGTTACTTTTATAATAGGAAGCAGAGGTGATAATTGGTTTTGTGCTTCTAGCCTATTCTAGCCTTTATTCTAGATTACAAATTTCATATACTGCCGATGATGATGTACGACTTTGCCAACTAGATCCCTCTAAGATTCGCCGTGTCACAACACCCCTCACCCCCCCCCACCCCCACCCCCACCCCAGGGAGGAATGGGAAAAAATGCAGCTAGCAGGCAATTTAGTAGATTTTCCTATCAGGAAAACTCATGGATATCTTATATTCCAACACGGTCTGTAAATGCTACCATTACTGGCTTCTACTTTTTTGGTTGCCTGACCAATGGTTGCCCTCTGACTGTACTTCATAACAAAGCAGGTGAAAGACAGGTTACCACCTCTGGTATTTATTATTACATCTAAGATAGTTAGATCTGTTATATAAAGTAATAGCTAAATGAACCATCAATAGCCTGTTATTGTATGAGAGTTGTTTACTCACTGCTTGCCTTGCCTATCCATCAGTGCATGCCAATTGCGTGTGTTAGTTATTGACAAAACAAATACAGCTAGGTCATATGTACATAGACAAATCATTGTGTCTTTCTGTTGCTAAGGGTGGTCGGAACACCCTGTTTTCAGTCACATTGTGTTAAATCTGAAAGCTAAGAATTGTTTGCTAAAGGTACAGGCTTCACTCCAGCGGTTTTTCTGTTCATTGAGTGTAAGAATACAAAAGTTTTGCCTATCTGCAATATGATACAAAAGAACAATAACTTTGAATTAAGCAGCAAGCTGAAAGACCCAAATTACAGAAGGCATTATAATGGAAACTGGTGGAACTATAATAAAACTATTTAATTTGTTTCTTTGGAAACATACCAATGTGTAATATTTGTCCCTTCGATGCCCTTCATGTCAGCCTAGACTACGCCACACCGATACTTTATTTGTCTGATCACATCTCTTGTGGTTCCAGTACTACCCTATTGGTATTTAATGCCGATGTGTTGCTAGCATATTTTCTGTAACATCTATATGATGCTAGCACTTGTCACCTGATACAACCTAATTTGTAAGGGTTACCATACGCCAGAATAATCACAATTGTCCCGAAAATATATTGTCCCGCAGCAAACTAATTTTGACCAATTTTCTAAAGTACTTTGTAACATTTCAATATATCACTGTTTTAAGATACCCAAACTAAACAAAGTACACATGTTGTATGCATAATTATACATGACCATTATGGAAGCTTGATATCATCATTTTGAATACCCAAATATGATTGATGGCTTCATATTGAGCCCCACAGGCTTGTCGGGAAAAACTGATGCCCAATCTAAAATCCGAAATTTTCTTCAAAAGACGAGGGAGGGATGCAGGGTTCCATGTTTCAACCAAAAAAACATGGTAACTTAAAATTAGTGTATGGTGCTAGTACTATAACACCGGCATGGTGTTAGGTAACTTTAAATTAGTGTATGGTGCTAGTACTATAACACCGGCATGGTGTTAGGTAACCTTAAAATTAGTGTATGGTGCTTGTACTATAAAACCGGCATGATGTTATAGTACTTAAAGTACTACCCATCTCCTGTGACAGCCATGGGTATGGGTTAGCATGATACTAACCTTGCTTGTTTATTGGGGTAAAATTTATTTCATCCGTCATACCTCTGTGTACAATGTTGGAGCTTACAGAACAGTTTCTCCCATCACTCTCTGGTACCGATTCCTTGCATCCGTGACAGCCAAACGTGACAGTCTGTCACACTCTTGTCCAGTCGTAGTGCCTTTCACCCCTAAGACCCCAATGGTCAAGGATAATAATACCTATCCTCCATAACTCCCTTGCCTCTTCCTCTGATACAGGAAGAGACTAACTTTCCGACATGTGCGGACTCTAAAGATGGCGGACGACATCCTCTGTGCTAAATATTCTCCTGATCAGAATTTTGTGGCCGCGTCGCTCCTGGACAGCACGGTCAAAGTGTTCTTTGCGGATACCTTGAAGGTCAGTCTTATTCATCTTTCGCAGCTACATTACGAAGCAGGAAGTAATTAAACCTTTAAAATTGTGTGTGCCAGTTTTAATGGCTGTGAATTTTGTCTCATTTAAAATACTCTGGTTTTCTGTGTTAAACACTGCTACATACCATTGGACTTGTGTGGCTGGCAGTTCCACCACATTGCATACCATTTTGGGATGCAGTAACCGGATAAAATGTTATGCGTGAAATGAATATCCACCTGAGATAAGTAAATATCTCATTTTGGCTATATGTATCTATTTGTGTGTCACATATCACCGATTGTTAATTTTAATCTGTATTACAACTGCATGAAGAAAGTATCTGCTTGATTGGCTCCCAAGTACTGTGTCTGACATCATCAAAATGAACTTTGAAATATGTTTGTTTCCCTGTAAATTATACATAACAGTATGTGGTACATAACTGTTACAGTATGTAACAACTGATGATAGGTATACAATGTGAGATGTGAGGACAGTTATGATTTTAATTACTTCAGGTTTATTGTTGCCAGGTGGTAAATTCTGAGATATCAGTATCTCTTTTCTCTCTATATTTCCCCCCTGGAATTGATTCTTATTCAAGGAAATTACTCAAACTAAATTGCACATGAAGATAGCAAAAAATGTTTCTCTATTTTGACTGATGACCTGAAGCCAGTTATTTACAAGAATTTTTCATTTTCGTGTCTGACGATGTAATACCAATTTTGTGAAATATTTATGATGAATTAAATAACATTGTTTACTTTTCTTTCATTACCTGGGGTTAGTTCTTCTTGTCGTTGTACGGTCACAAGTTACCAGTCCTTTCGATGGATATCTCTACAGTAAGTACGATTGCAGACAGTCGTGAAGATTTAATCCTTATTGCTGCCCTCTAGACTGTCAGTATTGACCTTAAAGATTTGAATGATAACACTTCTAAGTGGGATGATCTGTTGGCATAGCAACCTGAAAGAGAGAAGAAAAAACCCAGATCTGAACTGTTAGTTGAAACCCTGTGATCTCAACATCTTGTTCCTGTCTCAAGATATCACAGATGGAATCTATGGTATGTTTTATCAGCTTAGCTCTTGCTTACTCCAGGAAGTGTAACACAGTGGGTGGTCTGTGAGATCATCATGGTAGATATGTATTGTATTGTATTTTAGATCCTCCTGCAAGCAGGAACTCGCGAAGAAGCCATCATTGGCTTATTAAAGCCGCAAGCTGACCGAAGTCAGTCTCTTAGATTCATATTTAACGTCCATGATTATGAATTGTCAACAACTCTGGGAGTGACTTGAACCGGGACCTTATGATTGAAAGGCACCGGCGTAAACAACTGAGCTAACACTCCACTGAACTTAACACCCCTACCTCCCTCCCTCCTCATCCAACCATCATCATTGGTCTATGTGATTGTGATAACTGTCATGAACAACTTTTTCAAACAGCTAAGAAAAAAACTTATTCCATTTGGAAGATATCACAGGTTTAAAGTTCCTTCACAAACAGGGTCAGGACTTGAGCAAGTCTAGATATGCATGTAGCAACATGTGCTCCATTCTTTAATTTTTTCATAATTTTCTGCAATGTTTATTTTCTATAAATGGAGATTGGTGTTTCAAATACAAAATATTGAAGCTTGTTACAGAACGTAATAATGGCATAGGCTTCAGGGTCAAAACCGTTAACATTCCAAAGAAAACCAAACAGAAAAGTAGTGGCACTATAATATCACAGATTTTCAAAATGAAGTCACCAAGACATGACTTTTATACTAGGATATCTCCCAAATGGAACTTGATCTTTCTTAACTGTTTGAGGGAATTATTCTTCACAAAGATCTATGTCATATATGCTAAAGATGATGGTTGCGTTTTGTCCCCTGTAAGTTAAAGACCAAAGAATGTAGCAAGACACACATGGAATATTCTATGCTTCAGTAAGTTCACTTAAGATATAGTTGTTATAACTATCAGTTAACTATGTTTGTGATTGGAAAGCAAAGAAAGTGTTTTTGAGGTAGATGGCATTGACTCGATTAAGCTACAAGTTCAGGTTGCACTATGTTGAGATTCATACCTTGTTCTGTATTCTTTGGTGGGGGAGGGGTTGGGAGGGGGAGGTATTTGGAGGTGCAAGTCAGAAGTCACAGTAGCTTGCAAATCATCCCGAGGTCAGTTGTTTGAATCCTGTTGTAGCCAAAAATTGCTTTGACCTTTTGGAAGATAGTTCTGATTAGTTTGTTCTTACCCATGTCTTTTCTGTCCATCCAGGAGTACATATCTAGTTAATTCATGAGCTTATGTTTTGCCTAGTAGATAAGAGACTAACTGGAGCAGGGGATCTCCATAGGTTGCCTGTGGACCAGATACAATAAGCAAAATATGTCATGGATCTGACCAGCTACAGAAAACTCAACCCAAAATTTGAACAAAATAGGATGCGAGGGATGTTAAGGTCTTAGGCCAGAGCACCTTCCTTGTCTACCCTGCACATTGTTTCTAAATCTAGATAAAGTGGTATTTTGGTTATCTCTTCAATGTTTATTCTCTGTCACTCTTAACTTAACTAGAGTTTATCTTTGAGTGAATGTTTTCGTCTTATTACTGAGCCCAGTTTATCTCCTTTGCTAACATAGGGGTATCACAGATAGCTTCCGATTTGTCCATTGCTCAGAACTCTGGAGTGAGTAAAAGGTCAGATTTACACATCAGCTCTGCAGATCACTGTATTTGTATCGTTTAGATCGAAAGACAAAATTGATGCAATAAAGATTTGTTTGTTTCAGATTTGGAAATTTGTTTGTAATCATATTCATGTCTTTATTTTGCTTCCGATATGATACATTTCGGATTGGAAAATATTACGGTGGGTTTGTTATAAAAAAAACTTTGCTACAAAGTAAGACTTATGTAGATAAGCAGAGCGTTTCCCACCCTTCCACAATAAAAATTGCTCCAATGAAACAGGGCAATTGAAAGTGAGGGGGGGGGGGGGGCAAAAATGACTGAAAATGGATAAAACTGAAGAAGGGGGTTGGTAGCGCACACCGCAAGCACATTGGGGCAAAGCCTTTATTGTGTGGGGGCCAGGGGACCGCCTTGCAAATATCACATCAATAAGTTACTTAAAATATGACTTCAAACACCAGGGAATATCAACATTTATACATCATAATACAACTAACAAAAATTTGCAAAAAGCATTGAAAGACATAATTCCTGCCAAACCTAGTTACCATGGTGACCAATGCAACCACTTTAAGACTTATCTCCCTGCCATTCTGTGAATGGGTGTTTACGAGTGTATATTAACCCAGTTCAAGTCCGCACAGAGTACAGCTCGGGTCCGGAAAAAAATGATTTACTAAAACCAAGAAATTAAACAAAAAGTGTAGGAGTACTGACAGAACACAAAAAGGTAGACAGAATCGTACAACAGATGGAAGCCTACGAATATGTTCAGGAACTCGGACCAACTTTTAGTTGACTTCCTCTCCATGATATAATTTGGAGTTTACACTTTGAAAAGCGGTTACTCTTAAACTTGATTCTTCATTTTGTTAGTTAAAAAAGACTTTAATATCAGGACAATGGTTTCATGTACAAAACAGCACCACAATAACATAAACTTAAATATTAAAACTTAAATATTATCAATCAAGTAAAGAAGAAACTGCCACTATCCTTCGATTGCAAATCTGGTGAGCTCTATAAACCAGGTTTCTGTATGTCTTTGTTTTCTGTTCAAATCCTCAGGACGTTCAATTTCAAAGGTTTTCTAATTCAATCAATACCGAGAAAAAACACTTTTTTTGGGGTTTCCACGACTAAAATCAACTTTCAATAATTCTTCAAGAGTTTTGGAACAGGTTTTACAGAAAACTTGAAAAGGAATATTACTTTGAGTTTGTGGGAGTTATAAATATATTATATGATATTTACACAGAGATTAATGCATGATGTACGGTGGCTTAATAGGGACATAGGTAAGAACAATTTTGACTTATGAGGTAAAAATATAAATGCAAACTTTTGTCTTTATAATTCAAAATTTTGAGAAAAAAGGCAAAATTTTGAGATTTGGGGACAACTCTTTTTATCCCCTATGTCCCTATGAAGCCGCCATAATGATGCATGAGCATAGTACCCTGTTGTTACTGCTTGCCACTTAATACAGATCTTAGTTATATGAGTTGACATGTATAAAGCTTAATTCCACATCGCTTCCAGCCACTAACCAAGTACCAACCCTTTATACAGTTTTTGACTTAGCTGAACAAAATATAGGTCAATGATATATGTTGCCAAAGTGAAATGGCTCAGTATGTCATCTTGATACTTGTTAGGAATGCCAAATTGGCATCTTGGATAGCCAACAGGATTAGCCATACCTTTGCACATTTTAAAAAAGAACTTTTCATACAAAACTTCATACAAGAATTATTGCCAATTTAAGTTCTTGCACATATTTGAACCTACATATCAATTATGAAGTTCAACCAGGCTTTACTATTTTTTGAGTTACCGTGTTCATAAGCCAAGGTATTAAGCACACATGGATACACTCACACAAATACACAAGATCACCATCAACAATTTCTTTTTCTCATTGGCAAAGAAACATGAAAGGAAAGAATATATTGCACTGATGATCCAGTAAAAGGATGGATCGTTTCTTAAAGAATACAAATTCAACTGAAGAAATTTCTGTCACTTTCGGTAAACTACAATACATAGCATGTTAACATTTTGAGTTGAGCTGAGCTTAGTTAATTCCGAGGTTTAGAAAACCAACAAGAGATAATTTGAAACCCTTCCCATGTGATGATCGAGGCTGAACACCCGCTTATCTTTAACCTTCTCTTTGCTGATGAGTGTTCAGAGAATTACAAGGAAGACTTGTAAAGAGTCCCAACCCATTCCTGCACCTGGGACCGCCACTTGATGTCCCCTTCCGACTGATGAGAGTGTACCAAAGCATCAGACCACTTTCTCAATTACTGAATAAGGTGACCGCACCCTCATTACAACATCACTATAGTGCAGATATGGTGAACAAACGCGCTTTGAAACCATTGAAAGAACATAACCAAATCTCTGTCCCAATTCGCAACTCCACGGAAGACTCCACTCAACAACACTGCAAAACATCAATTTTGAATAGGTCTAGAGAGCCTGGTTCCTGACGAGGATTTGAAATGGGAACCTAATGATCGTGGGGTGGACACTCAAACCACTTCACCATGCCTTCACCCTTAAACCGATGGGAGATATAAAGATGACCCATCAGTGAGCTCACCGGACATTTGGAAAGTTACCGTTCAAGAGACAGAGAAGTAACCACACCCGGACATTGTTGTTGCTATGGTTATCTCTCCATCTGCTTCCGCTTGTTTCGTTGTCAAATTCATCAGATAGTCCATAATGGATTCACTACTATGATTTTAATGTTTGTAATGTTTGACTTTTCAACAAATGATGCATCTTCCTGATGACTAGCGAGCACGCAATGACCCACCAAGTGACACCGATGGTTCCCAATTGACCCGAGGGGAAGGCTACGACACGTCCCAGAGGCCACGTCCAATCCTCTTTCAAATATACCATTGGATGCTCCTTGAAGCACCAGATTAACAAAACATAGCAAAATTTCTGAAAGAAGAGGAAAATGCATTATGACAAGAAAATACGAAACGTTAGTCTGAAAATGGAATTCTAAAGACTATTCAGGAAGCACAAGTTGCATCCTTCAAATGGCTTTTAAAAATTTCAGAGCAAAAGTTCCATCACCACATCCAGTGACTACTGTATGTCTCAAAATTATATTGCAAATGATAAAACTGGCGGTTTTTTTTGTCAGATGGACATTAGTAAACTGTGAGAAATGACTAACTATTTAAGTCTGCCACCCACATAAATTTGCATGTAACAGGAAGTTGGAACCTCATACTGTACAATGTTAAGTGAATTGAATTTTTTTTCACAGGAAGTTGAAAGTTTGGAACCACAGACAATGAGTTTGAACTTTTTTCTAAATGTCTGGCATTTTCTGTATCTTGAAACAAAAAGCGATACCGATGAACTGCAGTGCTCTAATCTTGTCAAACAATTTACCAAAATCGATGCAAAAGTTTGTTTTACAGAACTAATGAATGGGTAAACTGTACTTACATGTAGAATATGTAAAACTATCTTCACTCCCCACTGCATGGCCACACTTAATTTGAGGTTAGAACTTCCTGGGTGAAACAAAAATAAACATATACATGAACCGATCAGAAGACAAAAGAGGAACTCACACCACTTTTCATTTCTGCATGTAATAACTCCAAAAATGCAATATTTACACCATTGTCACCAAATCATGTGCTTTTCTGAGTTCCAGGTTGAGAGAAAATATTATTGGAATATTATTGAAACCAAGAAGCAAGGGAAGTGGGGGGAGTGGGGGTGTTATGAGAGGAGAGGTCAGGGGCTACAGTCTTATGGCTCTGGGTCAATTAGGAGGCCCAAGGAAACATGGGATGAATAGCAATTTATTCTCATTTTCATAATATAGTGAAAGAAAAATTCAGATGTCCATAAGCAGCCCTGTAAAATTCTTTTTTCTCTGGGATCTCACATTTCTCTTGATTCTGAAAGGGGGATTTAACATTAATCACATTCCAAGAGTGTCCTCCCTTCCTTCCTTGAAAAATACAAGATAAAGTAAACTGCACCTAGAAGGGGACATGCAGCTTACTCACTAATTAGATGTTAATTAAAGAGAATACAGTAGCTGTCGTGTGGTGATTGTAAACGAGAGAGCAAAGGATGACACAGTTGAACAAAATGTGTGTATTAAAGGGTGTGAAGAGTCGCGCACAAAGAAACGTCTCATGCCAGTAATCTGACCTAGTTTCGAATGAGGTGTAACAGATGTGTTAGACACCACCATCGATCCCAGAAAATACACACACAGCTAGCTACCGTCGGTAATTAGACACTAGTTTACATACAGTACATACAGCTGCGATCAATACCCACAACACATGTACATAGCAGCGATGACATCTCAGGTCTAGATAAAAGATAACAAAGTATCACGTTTCATACTGTCTGCATTTTGTAGCGACAAGAATAAAACTTCACTTGCGAGCAACGGAAAGTTAACATTTTCAGAGCACGGCACGCTGCGAGTCTTCAATGCCTTTAAGGTCAAGACTGGCATGAAAGGGGATGAAAATGGTAAAGATTATCTGAAGTGTATAGAATAAAATGAGATATGAAAGGAAGCTGCTATACAATAGCATGTTATCAAATTATACCAATCAGGACTGATCGTACTTATCGAATTAAGTTCATCTGTAAGTTTATTTATCTTTCTTTGTAATTTGGCATGCTTTGCAAATTCTTCTTTCACATCTATTTCGTCTTGTTCTGCTTTCAACACTTTCAGCTCTGCTTGGAGGGAAACTTCTCTAGGAGTCTGTTGCTTTATAACTGTCAATACCTAGAAGAGAAACAACAAGGTATGAAAAAAATTTGATCATCAATGATGCAAACTCATCAGACCAAGAAGATGTATATCAGAAATTTGACAATTGCAATGACAAGCAAACACAATGAATGCTATTTCCATTGTCGGCATCTAGGACCAATGTAACAATTTATGCTCTTGCTTAGTTGTATGCGACTGGGGCCATTTAACAGAACTGTATAAGTTTTTCATTCGAAATGTTGTTATACTTCAATGTACAATTCACTGCACATGTCAGTAATATATCATCAATGTATGATTGGTAAATGTTGGCTATTTCTCTCAAATATCATTAGCGTAAAAAACATGTTTCCTGGATGGTTACCAAAATTGGAGAAGCACTGAAAAACAATGGGTAAAACTTAAAATGCTTTGTATTTATACAGTACTGTACATGTGTGTAAAATACAATCAAACTATTCACCAATGTTTTTGCTTTCAGTGATAAGATTTTACTTTGTTACAATAATAATCACATTCAATTATGAAATTTAGATTTACATAGGATTAGGAGAAATCATAATTGAAACCAACTAATAAGGATCTTGTGAATTTCTGTGTTCTGCAACAGTGCATGTAGTAGTAATTTATGTGTCTCTGTTTGGTCCTGTTTCTGTGCATATTGTTCTTCATTCAGAGCTCCTTGGTCCTCATTCTAAAGGGCCTGCCCCCCCCCCCCCCCCAATTATGTTATAAATAAACTTGTAGAATGAATTTCAGTATTGTGCATGTATTTTAAGGGGTTGTACTAATTAGCGTCAACAGGCCCATTTGACGACAACTCAAGACAACAAGTTTAAAATACCATCAAATACAATGTTTGTAATCAGAGTGTATCTGGAAACACGTTTAAAACTGACTGA
>JAAAKB020195779.1:0-11773 GCA_010014835.2 Apostichopus leukothele | reverse complement strand
ACTACTGCTACCACTACTACTACCACTACTACTACTACTACTTACTATGACCCGGCCGCGAATATTTTTTCCCAAACAGGTTTGCAATTGTGTGTAAATAGTCGCTCATGATTGGTCGGAAACCACTACCAGTACCACCACCACCACTACTACTACTACTACTACTGCTACTACTATTCCTACTTACCTAGGTGAGGTCTTTTCCCTGTGCTGGCTAACCTGGAATGAGCGATTCTTCCAATTTGAATCAAGAGTGATGTACTGTCATCATACATCGGAGGAAATGCTGTGCAGATGTTAGCGAGGCACGGAGTGGTAGCGTTGTAAAACTCGACCCAGCGAACTCCTGACAAGACTGTATTAAAAGTATTCAGAGATAACATTTCCAATCAATCTTTACTCTATGTTCTCGCACAAGCATCATCTGTAATAGTGTAAACAATTTGTCTTGTGTTTCAGGTCCATTATTACAGACCCACTACAAGAAATACTGCATCCAAGTAACTTCCCCTAGCTTCTAGGTGGAGACTCCTAATCATCTTCTTTGAGGCCGACACGACGACGGTGACAATTTAATAAATAAATTTAAATCATGCTCCATATATTGACCCAGTTTATACTTCCATTTGCATTTTCAAAAATGGACAGACACAATGATAAGAGGAACAACTTTCTAATAGAACATATTAGCATTAACACTTACAAACAACTTAAAACAGTTTGACAAGTTCAGAGAGTTTCAAAAATCTACAGAGCATTCTTCAAAATAAAGTTGAAGGTGGTCAAAACTAGGACAACTCTACTTTTAATAATAAGCAATTTATATTTTCATTCAATGTTAATAATTTCATCACCCAGACAGGTATTATAGTAATATTAATAGTAACACAGAAAGACATATCTGAAGTTTTCAAAACGTTCCTTATTATATTACATTATTTAAAATGAAACCTTTCTAGCGAAGACAAGAGGCAAATACAATGTTAAATGTTTCTAATATCATACTATACCATGCAGAATAAAAATAAATAAAAACATTGACAGATAATATTTGATATTCTTTTAATACCAACCTGAAAGCAGGGTTGACATAAAGTTAACAGCTAGTCTTGCCACACTGAGTGACTTGGGCAATGCAAATTGTAAACACAGCTGAGATGTTAATTGAATTGCAAATATCTGAAAGAGAAAAGAGAATTATAATCACTCTATGTTTCTTTCTGTCTTTGTATTTATTGATTAAGTGTGTAGTATGGATACAATCTAAATATTGGTCAATTATTGGTCAATTAAAATTAAATAATTTCACAACTATAAGAGCAACTTCTTGTATAACTTTATAGCCAGCCCATCAGCAAACAATGTAAGGTTTTAAGCCACAGATATGAATGATTTATATGACCATGCAGATGAAACAGCTCATAATTATAGAAAAATCATTGCTTTGTCAATTACAAGGACAAAGCTCCTAGAGACAGTTCCTTCATAATAAGTCCAGATTCAAAGCTTCTATCACCAAAAATAAATAAATAAATAAAATAGTAAATGAAATGAATCTTTACTCCACAGCAAGACAAATATGAAGAAAAGTGATTGTATTTGGTGGCATTATGACAGAGATGGTACTTGAAACAACGTAACTTTGTGATGAAAATATCAAAATTAATAAGTGCAACATTTGATGAACCTTGTCTTAATAGTATGGACTTGTAGACACTGTTGTAAAGATTAAACAAATATTAAAGATTAACGGATATGATGGCATGAGACAGAAGATAAAGACTCCACTAGAGTCACGAAATGAGTCTACTTGGATGGTTGTTGCAGGGATACAGCAATATAATACATCAATCATCATGAAATACAGAAGAGGTCCTTGGCCGTTAGTTGTCGTGAAACGACTGGATTTGAATTATGCCCTCTGATGTACAGTGACTTTGTGATCATAAATGTAGCTGTAACATATGATTGAATTGTCTATTATTTATAAAGAATTACACTCTGTTATGAAAATAACAAGTTATCGTTCCATCCTCCTCATTAATCACATTCACAAACGAAAAGCTTGAAACTGAAAATAAACAAAAAGTATCAACACAGTGAAACCCACCTGTTTTGATAACTGTGGTTGCCCAAGCAGTTCTGGAATAAAGTCCAAGCAGATATGCATTGATGGGATACCAGCCACAGTGACTGCTAGTAGTTCACTTGGGTAACCCTAAGGATAAAAGCAAACAACATGACACTCCCTGAAGCAATGTTAAAAATCAAACCAGGTTCAAAACAGATCTTTAATCTGTAAGAACATTCCCAAGGTACAGTTCAAGGGATAACTAAGTCTAATATTTATAAAAAAAATAAATAATATACAGACCAAAATAAAAAACACGTTGGTCCAATTATCTTGTGAGCTCGTTCTAATGCCGAGATCAAGAAGTTTGAAATGTATTAATTTCACTTGGATTGGAACAATGTTCTAAAATGATTTGTTTTGTCATACAAGGACAACACATCAACCTGCCTTTGTCTTCCATTGTTTGGCACTGATGCAACTAGGACCCCTCCACAATTGAAATCACTGCTTAATTTTGATGGGTCACTTGATGATACCATACCAACATTCAATGACATCCTATCACACAGTTGAATTGTTTACAAGGTGGTATGATAATTTTCATCGTAAAGCAAAACAAAAATAGTTGTTCGGGTGTTGTCCATGTAGGATATCACAGATTTATTGCAACATGCACTTCCCCAAAAACAAAGTGAATATATCTGCTATATTTCATATCAACCGAACATGATATGGAGCTGGGAAATGTATCAATAAGAGCTCTGTTTATTAAGAGGTCTGTATGATGCATTTTTCAAATCTCAAACTTAAATCTCAAAGTTACCCCTTAAGGATGCTAAACCATTTGCTTACCAAAGTCTGGTAACTGACATCCATGAAGATACTGAATGGAACAATTAAGGAAGCAACTCCACGGTAATGCCTGATGCTACACATATGTGAAATGCAACGCAGACTACCTCATCCAGGAAGGACATATGGAAGTTGAGTTTTCCAGTTAATCTTTCAACTTAACATTCATGGTAGTATGAGAAAGAATATAAGATACTTCGGTACATTACAGCTACAGCAAACTGCATCCATACGATTAACTTAATTCAATCAGGGTCAATTCAAGACATTTCTTGGTCAACTGGAAATATACACATGTTATGCTTGATGCAAGTCAGTGAATAATTCATCCGTTATCGCACCACAAAAAGCTATGCAAAATGAGCAAATTGGCACGATTGACAATTGACAAGTGCCAAGATGCATAGCAGTTTTTGTAAGCAGAACCATAAGTATTTTGTAACAGACAGAGCTCATAGCCTTCAAAACTGCTATGCAAAATGTTTACACTGAATTATTTCCTGGAAGTATGCTTCTAATTAGTGTCAGCTATTAACTTTAAAACAATAACCAGCGTACAATGTTTATCTATCAAAATGCTTCTAATGTTAAAATGTATGCCTTACCTGAAAATGAACAAGCTTTGCTAATCCAGGATCTGCAATGAACATCTGATGAAGTACACTGCACACTTGACATCTGACCTCCCTCAGAGCATTCAGATCATTATCAGAAACCTGGAAATAAGATTTTTCATATAGGTATTATACATTGTCTATGATTCTGTTATAATTTATTCCACCATTCAGGATCATAACATCAGTCCACCGATACACAGATGTAAACCAACTCAAAATTGATTGATTACTTGGATCGATTGATCATTCCCTTCTCTACACATCCAAACAGAATGCCAATAGTTCTGCCCTTAATATTCTACCTTTGTCAAAATTCTCAAAAGTTCTAAACAACCTTTTCTTCCCCAGAGGCTCTAGCTCTCCAAAATAATTGACACACAAACACAAATATTTACTAGACAATGTGTTTAATTGAGGTAAGATGTGATGTATATCACTTGTTACTCACGTGTTCTTTCTCGAAAGGAAGACAGACTTCTAGAAGGATCTGAGTGGCTGCAGCCTCCTGGGCAGCTATAAGGGCCCCCTTAAGCTCCTCCCTCTCTGGGTCGGACGGAAGTGCTCGGGTGTTCCCCGGGTCAGATTTGACCCCGATCGCAGGGTTCGCTTGCAGGTGAGAGGCAAGGAATGCTCTGGAAGCAGCTAGGTATGCTCGGAGGATGTTTAGCACCACCTCCATGATAGGTGGACATCTGCAGTGAAGCAGACGTGAGAAAGTAAATAGATTGTATTATCAACCTGTCCGTGAAAATGACTTCTGAATAGTAGGAACCATGACACACTATATCTGCCATTCTGATCAACACAAGAAAAACACATCAGAAGACCATTAGACAGAAAGTTGTGAGTTTCCACACAAGTATATGAATCAATCATCCACACAAAGCTGATTGGGAAATTATAAATAAAATATTGGAAAAGAGCAAATAATTTGAACACAGAAAAGGATTCAAACCAAATTATTTCAGGTTATACAAGTTGTGCATCGTACACGGACCTATCCAGAACATATTGGGAATAATACCCATATGGAAATAGTAATGAAGTTTGGGACACCTATTGATGCTACACTGACCCTCTGAATGCAAACACAGGAAGCTATTACCACTAACACAACAAGAGATCAATAATTGTACTGAGGCAGTATCCTCACCTGAAGACTCTGAGGTCACACCCCAAGATATTTAAAGGATCTACAATCAAGTCATTCTCTCTTACAATCAACACAACAAGAGATCAATAATTGTACTGAGGCAGTATCCTCACCTGAAGACTCTGAGGTAACACCCCAAGATATTTAAAGGATCTACAATCAAGTCATTCTCTCTTACAATCAACACAACAAGAGATCAATAATTCTACTGAGGCAGTATCCTCACCTGAAGACTCTGAGGTCACACCTCAAGATAATTAAAGGATCTACAATCAAGTCATTCTCTCTTACAATTAACACAACAAGAGATCAATAATTGTACTGAGGCAGTATTCTCACCTGAAGACTCTGAGGTCACACCTCAGGATAATTAAAGGATCTACAATCAAGTCTTCCTCTTTGAATTTGATAAGAGGCTTGGAATGAGAGAGAGCATTCACTGTCATGGTTTTGAGTCTGTGAATGTAAAGAGTAAAGGAAAACTTTAGAGAAAAGTTGACTCGAGAGGAAAACACTGGAGTTTAGAATGTTTAGAAATTCAATAATTGAAATTGAATTGCAGAATGCACACTTATTCTAAAGCATTCCATACAGGACCAGACATAATTTATGATGCACACTCTCTAAGCATAGGATAAAATGGATGGGTGGAGGGGGGGGGGGTTAGGTCTCTCCATTCGCCAAAGAAAACAGATCTGTCCCTGGCCTCCCCATACCATTCATTTCTTTCTTCTACAATGATGTCAGGAAATAACTATATAGAGCTATACACCATTCAGTATATATATCAATGTTATAGGATAGTTAAGCTGACTTTACAACCAAGATAAATCACACAAAAAGTGGGAAGCTTATTATTCTTATCTTTCATAAACTTATCACTGCTTAGATTATAATGCTCAGTGTGTTATATCATAACAAGAATAATACGATAATAATCACAGAGATGTCTGTCCATTTTGCCTCTTTGTACATAATTAAACATTTCTAAAAGAGAACAAATAAAAGATAATTTCATACATACCTTCTTGGCATTTCTATATTCAGCTGTTTCCAAATATGAACTGTTAAAGTAACAGCCTTGAGAGGAACGTCAGACTCCAACAGTAATTTCAAGGATTCCACGATTACATCAGCGTAATCCATAAGCGTGTGCTCATCCAACAGCTGCAGTTGTTCTAAAAGGGATATCACTAACGCTGAATCTGATTGGACCGTTTGAAATGCTGTAAAAAGGAGCAAATAAAATATAGTTTATTGCCATACACTTCATATACAAAAGGCATGAACTTTGCTTCAATTTTGATACTATCCAGTTCTAACATGGCACATCAAAATGCAATTACAAGTTTGGCTAGTCAAATTTCATTTACAATGACATAGTAAACAATCTTAAACATTTTCAAAAGTTTGCAAGTTTAATTCTACTGATGAAGAGTCTGGCTTTAAAAGGTATTTTATAAATGCTTTTCATTTGATGACAAAGTGCCTGACAATGTTTGGTTTTAGAATCCAATGGATATCACTGAAATAAAATAAAGGACTGTTATTGCCTTTTACCTTTTCTCAATTCGCTTGGGGTAACCTTTCTTTGATGTAGGGGAGCGGACATCTTGTCCTCAGCCAGGGTTGCCTCGTCCATCCAATCCTCGACCAGACAGAGATGCGGGTAGTGAGTTACGAGGAGTCTCAGGAGAGACGGGTAGAGATGTCCGTAATCAGACAAATGTCGCTGCGCCTCTCTGAAGAGATACTTGATTGGAAGCTGAGACAAGACCTTTGTGGAGTATGGTTCTGGCTTTTGGTGTATGATAACTATTTACATGGGAAAGAAAAAGAGTGGAAAGGGTAAATGTTAATCTTTCTATACAATCTTGTTATATAATTGTACCCTGGATTATCATGAAACATGTCATGTTGAGTGTATATTCCTGTCTGGGTCAGTAATTTGTACAGAAACTTACCTCTTGTTAATGTTTACAAATTATTTGATCCATGTAACAAAACAACCAAATGGAATTAACATAAATGCCTACATATATGGAATATATCAATGGGGAAAATTTCTCTCTGAGAAGTTCTGCAATTTCTAGTAGTTCATAATGAAAACTTCAATATCCCTCCTTGCTCAACTATCTTTGCATAAAACATTCAAGTGTTGATAACCATGAAAATACTAAAGACATCCATCTACCAATTTCTGTTTTTTCTGTATTAATATGATGACTTCTCATAGAGCATACTAAGTTATGACATCCATCCAGAGGATACAGTAAGATGGACTGAGACTTACGAAGTTGCTTGGTGTTTGTCAGAAGACAGTCTTCATAGAGGAGAAGGTAATACAACATCAGAAGCTGTGAGGTCAATTCGTTTCCCTGCCCTTTGACCTTCTCGCCCCTCCCATCCTTTACTCTTGATGAACCGAATACTGAGAGTATCTCCTGCTCAGTGAGGGCTTGGTTCCGACAGAACTTTGAACCGACCTCAGTGGGGACCACAGAGCTGTGTACAAACGTCTCTAGGAGGGACGGGAGGATGGGGTGAAGAGGGGTACTGCAGTGAAGCATCTGTTGATAAATCCAGTCCTGTGAATTGCAAATAAAAGTTGCAAATTGTTAAACTAAGAGCATATCATGATTTTTTTCTACTTTGATGCAAAGACTGACCACTGCTTAATATGACAAATATCTAGAAATCTTCATGTTACAGATTTATAGTAGTTCATTCATTTTACCGCTGTTTATACAAAAGTGAACAGATTTTTTTCCAGGCAATCTGGGGACACGATAGCTGAGGTTGACCCTTCATGTTGACATGAAGGATCTCTTTCTATACTGTGTGTTTAAAGGAAGGGAGGGTGGAATTTTGAGAGCCCTCTGGGTCTTTTGGAGATGCTATGTGTCAAGGATGATGTCAAAATGCCCAAGTTAGAACACCTCATCCAGAAACAAGTTTTTTGTCTAAGATAAAAATCCATTGCCAAAAAGCTGGAAGATAAACTGGAAGTCTCAAAATTTATCACTTAGTACAAAATGACGTTTTTCAGGTGAATTTCAGGCAATGAGGCTAATGTCTGGCTTGCCTTTATCTGTGACACACGAATTAACTTTATGTTTGTAGTTGTAAACACAGTGTACATTCAAACTGTTTCTACCAACAGAAGAACAAACAGTTTCAATTTTACAACTTCAGTACATAAAAATCCAATGACATTTCTGGGGACACTCACAATGTGAGACAGAACATGAGACATGGGGCCTGTCTCTGGATATCAGGGACATCGGGTCACTCTAGTTTATGAAATGCATTAGTGGCATGTCATATTTTAGAGATTTCCGCAAAACTAAATTTGGAACTATTCCATACTTGTTATCATAAGTTTCTGCATTACTTTAAGAACATTTGAAGAGACATTTGACATACCTTTATATTTACTGTCATCATTAATTAGCCTAGCAAATAGCATAATGTATGTTATTGGGGAGGGGGAGTGGGGAGGGACTATGCCTTAGTTGAATCATGCATTCTGGTAGGGTTACCACACAAACGATTCAAACTAAATTGTCATGATTTTCTAAAGGTCTTTGTGACATTCAATAGTGCTGTTTTCACCACACAATCTAACATAGTACCCAGGTAGTATATGAGACCATTGAGAAGCACGTCATAATCATTTTCAACACACAAACATGATTGATGGCCGCATATTAGACCCTCAAACTTGGTAGGTTAAGCTGTGTGTCATGGGCTACATTGATGCGACGAGTACTAACATTGACGTTAATTTAACGTTAGGTTAAACCATCAATTTGACTCTACGGCTAAAACTACTAAACTTATTACTGTGTGTCTCACTTGATAACTTATGAACTTGTCATTATCCTGGCAATCTACCTTAATAGGAACACTGTGCTTAGAGAATGCTCTGCTCTTGAGGAGATGATAGACACAATGAACCGGAAGAAATCCACTGACAGAAGCACTGAGTCCTGATGTAACAGCCACAGTAACAGCATGGGCAGCCACGACCTACACAGAGAAAGAAAGAAACTAACATAGCATATATGATGGGGAGATGGTAGGGGAGGGCATAGAGTGTAACAGCCACAGTAACAGCATGGGCAGCCACAACCTACAGAGAGAAAGAAAGACACGAACAGAGAGTGTATGGTGGTGGGATGGTGCGGGAGGGTAAAGAAAGTAACAGAGATTCGAAATAGGGTTAGGGCTTAATAAGGTTTTTTATCGTATGATGATATTTCTTCCCCGTCTATTACGATCCTAGTAATTTTCGTCATCCAGGTTGACAGGATGTGTTTTGGAATAATTGTGTGTCCCGTGGAGATGTCGACATGGGTACTCTAAAAACCGGAGATGGGGGCGGTCAGAATTCGCAATTTGACCAAATCTGAACCAAGAACAAGACGCCTTCGCGACTCTTGAGCACATGTTGTGTTTAGAAAGACACGACGAAGTTTTGTAACTTTTAATAGAACAGTTCCTGGAGAAACTTGAGAGAGGTGGTTCAAGTTATATCATTTTTTTTTTCTGTGGTCCGTGAACAGTGGTGGAACAATGGAGCCTAGCAAGAAATAGTTATACGGTACAGCTATATTTAGCGCTGTGTCGTAGTACTTCGCAACTTAACAGTCATATAAAACTTACAAATCATGGATTCGTGAAACCTTTAAAATAACATGTTCCTCAGCGTGATCGCGGTTTTTTTTTAAATCATTTCGAATGAATTTCTCAAATTTAGTCGAAATAAAAAAAGTGTCAACACGCAGCGAGTTATGTTGTTCTGTTAAGATGCATCCGCCAGAAGTCAAATGACGTCATAGATGAGATAAGCCGCTTGGTCGACTTTATTCCTCTAGGGTACAGTAAAGTCTAAACTTTAATCAAACAAATAAAACAAGTAAATTAGTCTAGATTGAGTGATGATAGCCTTCTATTTTGCATAACAATGTTGCAGGCACACTCTATTATGTCACTGATATAACGCCCATTCTAATTATTAAACAAATACAGTGCGAACTACTAAATGTTATACCATCAACAATTAAATTTCGCGGACGGGCATTTTCGTTTATTAAAGTTTACGTAAACAAAGTCATTGCCCTATACAAGCACATACATAACGGTATTTCAAGTTACTCGATTCACGTTTAGTCCATCATGACAGTAGCTCGAAACCCATTTGTAAATGTTAGTTGGCGGCGTGAGTGATGGAAAGTATTGGTAAAAGTTTACCCTTTTACTCAACAACAAAACTCAAATCTGAAATTGTCCAAAATTTTCCACATTTCATTACTATACTATTATTATATCACTACCTAAATTCTGATTACAGGGCTCTGTCTTTGAGCTAAGAAATACAATAAATGGAATGGACACGAACCAAGATCGTTACAACCGTTTGCAGATGGTCATAACGAAGCCAACTGTAGCCAGCCGTGTGTGTGTGTGTTTTCGTTTTTTTCCCCATTAATTACTGCTATACGTCATCCGTGCGTCATTTAGAACTCTGTCCTATTCTTTTTCATTTTTCCTTCTGCAACATCTCTGGCCAGCTCGGAAGTAAGATGAAGAGAACAGAAAGATTCAACTCTCTCCTCATCCAAACGGAAAAAGACAGGTGCTTACACTTGATGCTTACCGGAAGAAGCGATACGAAATTACCCCGACTGACTCCCCGCAAAAACCATATACTATACGGCGACGGCGACGTAATCACTTCCGAAAGTGCAATTCACATGATTTTGAGCACATTTTGCGTCAAGGTGCTGTTTTTGGTAAGAATAACCCCGCTCTGTCGGAAGTTTTCTGCGGTTAAGGAGGGGTTTGACCTAAATGTGCATTTAGACGAGATATATATATATTTTTGGTTCGTTTTCTTCATGTAGAAGTTTAGGGTATAGTGACGTATATACTTTTACGTGAATAACATTGGCCATGATCTCTTAGAAATATTTTGATACGTCACAGAATAAGAGAGAAGATCACTTTTTAGCCGTATACAACTTTAAAATTAACAAAGCAACCGACAACATCAGTCAGTCATCACAAGTCTGGCATAAAGATGGCCGCATAACTTGACACTGGAGTATATTGACCGAAGAAGCACTGTGTGGACTAAGTGAGCCAAGCCAACCAGCATGAATCTATATCATGAAACATCGTATGTGAATATGTGACGGCTATTAGAACTCAAAACATTTACAAAAAAACAACAACCTATATATAAATACCATTATATAACAGGACACAATCACCATCACCGTTCTCAATTCGGGTACCAACGATTATAGGGAAACTTTCGTTAAATAGATTTCTAGTTTATTTTTATCGATTCGAATGTCAAGTTCTTTCCATCTCTCGTTTTACATAATGAGACCATAAAAGAGAAGGAAGTCACGGCATGACAATTGTGGTCTAATTGGACGAGCTATACGTGCTGACATACGGATGGATCCCCTTGTCCATCAGTCGTAAAGACATGTATAATAACTTTCTTTTTCTATTCTATGGAAAGCCAATATGGACAGAACACCTGTCCAACGTTGACGGGCACAATGGCCTACATCTTTACATTGCTGTCCTCATTATTGTAAGATCACGACCTCTGATGTCCGCACACACACGTGACCTTTGATGACATATACCGATTCTTCTTCTCCCATGAGTACAGTTTCCGTCATGACTTGTATTGTGTACAAAGAGCGGATGAACTTCACTCAACAGTATGACATAAGTGATGTAACTTGTTATTCGTAATGGTCAGACGCTTTTAGTATATATGTTCGCAGGTCCATATGGCTATAGATTTTGTTGAACTGCTCCTAAAGGCCAACAGTACACCACCACCCTTCCCAACCACCCTTCCCAACCACCCTTCCCCACCACCCTTCCCCACCTCCCCCCCCCCCCGCCCTTCACCGAAAACAGCTTGCTATAATTTCTAACAGACTCCAAACATAATATTCTTTACATTGTAGCCAGTAACCATGGAAATAATCCATATGGAGGGGGGGGGGGGAGGGGTGCATACGGTACATTCGCAATCCCGAAGAG
>JAAAKB020195668.1:0-11776 GCA_010014835.2 Apostichopus leukothele | reverse complement strand
CCCCCCCCCCTCCCCCCCCCCCCCCCCGTTGTGCATGCCACTGGCAGGCCCCATGGCTTATATCAGATTTTAAAAAGTGCCGGCAGTCGGTGATCCCGAAATAGTTAAAAACCTCTGATTTGTTGTCACTTTTGTTTTGATACCAAATTTGAATGTTTTATAAATGGGTTGCTCTGATACAGAAATATTTCCTTTCTCCTCGAGTATCATATACTTAACAGGGCTGGACATACGGCAAACACAGACTTGACTCTTTATACAAGACCTTGATGCCCATCAAGAGAAACGGACTATAGACAATGCAATAGACAGCCTGCTTGAGGGTGACGCGCACTAATTCCTACACTATCGTGACCCTGTAGTATGTTAGCTAGGAGGCAGTCATATTACCAAGCTGATAGGTTAAGTATATGATCAAGAGAGAGAAAGAGTGGAATAGTGCAGAGACTAATTCTCACACTATCGTGACCCTGTAGTATGTTAGCTAGGAGACAGTCATGTTATCAAGCAAATAGGTTAAGTAGATGATCAAGAGAGAGAAAGAGTGGATTAGTGCAGAGACTAATTCTCACCTACGTGACCCTGTAGTATGTTAGCTAGGAGGCATTCATGTTCCAAGCTGATAAGTTAAGTATATGATCAAGAGAGAGAAACAGTGGAATAGTATGAAGGAGACTACTTTAACAGAAACAAAAAGTCAATATTTCATTTTAAGATAATGTTTGATTCTTTTTTGCCCCAGGGCTATATTTTCATTTCTTGCTAACTCCCTTTTCAGTTTGCTAATTTTCATTCGCTGTATTAAACGCCAAGATGATTCAACCAATTCCAGACCATTCCATACCTGAAATAGGAGATAAGCATCTGTCGCACATGGTCTTAGCGTCTTTGGAGCTTCTTTATCACCCTTCCCATAATCCTTCACTGCTGCAGAATGGTTCGACTCTGACCCATCTAAGGAGAGAAGATAGTAGGAACATTTACTGGGTTATAAAGCCAATCAAGTAGTTTACGCTCATCGATATTTCCCCAGAGAAATGTCTGCTTCATAAATATCAAAATACAAATTGCAATAGTTTAGCATAACTATTTGAACAATGCTGCCAATAATCTCCTTTAAGGGGAATTTACATCTGCAGTATTTAAACAGCCATAAGTACAGGCATGGGACTTTTTTATGCAACCCCTGTACCTTTTAAATTGAATGGCAGTCTATGTTCCGCTTATTGGGATTACTAGTATTTTGAAGGCCATTTCATAAGAAAGCCACAAAAAGGGGTCACAACTTAGCCAATTTTGACAGCAACATGAAAGTACATTAAGTAAACAACATGCAAAATAAAGTGGGAGAAATGTTTTACAAACACAAGCTAAAGCAGATTCTTTATCATAAAACAATTTTTTGGTGTGAGTATGGACGCCGATGTGAAGAATTTGAATAGGGTCTCATGAAGAAAGGGTAGGTGTGAGATGACCTGGATGTTGAGGTCAGAGGGATGGGGGGTGCCGTCCTCAAAGTGATCAGTTTACCAGACTGGGTAAAAAATGCAAAGTGCAACAGTAATGGGGTAACAGGTAAGGGGAGTACCCCTCAACTTCCTGAGTTAAGTCCTTAACCACCTGAGCCACTGATCAGTGGCTATAATAGCTCAAATGAGATCTCAAGATATACCTACACTGTTACCATGTCACCTGTGTCCTATCTCTTGGAAAGGAAAAACTAAGCTTCACCCCTCCAGGAAAACAACAAACACACCATGCATTTTAAACACATCGATAATGTATAGGTGTTTGATTCATTGATCTGCACTGAATGATAGTACACAGGACAAGTGATATTATCACAGTGTTAAGTAATGACTTAGATAAGGCAATCTATTTTTAGAACTGCCTGTTTGATCCAAGATATAAACCTTGAACAAAACAAAATTCTGACAATGAATACAAACAAAACAAAAAAGACCTTGAAGGAATTCCACTTTTTAAATTTTGCAGGTTTTGTTTTGCTTTTGTCTGGGTATAGTTACATTTAGATTCACTAGAAGCAACTATGCCCAGAGGAAATTTCTTTGGTTATAAGAGACATTTCTCAATAAGGAGTTGCGGGATATTCGGTAGCATCAATTTCACAATCGCTGTCGATTACTCTTGATGATATGTTACAAAAATAAAGCAACATACAGCGATATTTCTAGTGGAATATTCACTAGATTCAAAGATATTTAACATTTTAATACTATAATTTCCTGCACTTTTTGTACTGACAAGAACCTTATTTCCTTTAAAACATGTCTACAGCTTCGAAAATGTCAACCCAGTATTGTTGTCACAACAGATTACCTCACCATGGCAACTACAAAGTCAAATGTTTCTGTTGTGTTGGATATTTGTAAATTATCCAAAAACCATGCTGTCAACTTTAATCACATTAAAAACTGTTATAATGATGGCCTCAGTGTCTACCATTGTACAAAATGGAGGCAGGAAAAGTCTTGCTGTAAGAAAGTAAGCATGATACTCTGCCATGGGAGGTATGAATATTCATGACTCAATTTGCATATTATTTCCAATATATCACATTCACACTTCTTCAATTGTTTATTTAGTTACTATGCAATCTTTCCTGAACCTACAGAGCCAGTATTTTGATAACTCTCATATTTAGTTACTATGCAATCTTTCTTGTACCTACAGAGCCAGTCTTTGGATAACTCTCATATTTAGTTACTATGCAATCTTTCCTGTACCTAAAGAGCCAGTATTTTGATAACTCTCATATTTAGTTACTATGCAATCTTTCCTGTACCTAAAGAGTCAGTCTTTTGATAACTCTCAGGCTCTTGGTATGAACTACGTTCGGTCATTCACTGTTGATAGGTTTAAACCTTTGTACAACCAATGCTCCTAACTGAGATATATAAGGTGTGGATCATGCTGACCTGTCCTGTGTCATATTTGTTTTGCATGGATTCCAGGTTTACACAAGCATACCATGACTAAAATCAAATTAATATGAATACTGAAATGTACCAAGTTGTACACAGTATGTAGTCTGCTCCTTACAGACTTACATAAATGATGAAGAGTATCGCTCGCTGTGTTGCGGTGATCAAGCTTCTATTACATTGGCCTACAGTTCAGGATGCAGCTTAAAAGGCTTGTACCACAGGCTATACTGGGTAATTAGAGCCCCGAACTGAGATTTAGATCGCTTTGAAATGCTAAAAGAACAGGGATTGGTTGCTAGTCCAAACTATCTTAAAGTTACCTTGGACAAAACATGGTTGTTTTCAAGAAGCAATATCAGTGATGTCAGCCTATATCGAAAATGCATGCCAATAATTGGTGCAACACTAATTAAAACTCTCTAAGACATAGGCCAGGGGCAGCTTCACACCCTCTCAGCCCTATGCCAGGACCAGAGGAACACCCTGTGGGCCCTAACCCAGCATATGCTTTCCCACAACCCCTTTATATTGCCAATTGGAAACTGCTGCACTAACCTAATGGTAACTTTATGGTACAGTTTGTTATGAAACTATCACCACAGCACTATCAAATGCAGCATACTAAAATTTCCTGCTATACACACATTATTATCATCATACTTATGTGAGAATCCATCTTATTCTGTCCCTTACGCTTCGACAAAGCAGTTTTAATAACCGTGTGCAGAAGAGTGGAGCAACCACTGGACTGTAAAGCAGTTTGGTTAATTCAGTAAACTTGTGTTGTTATTTCTTAGCAGAAAGATAAGTTACACTGGAATGCCAAGGGCATGATTTATCATTCTCTGAACATGGAGCGATAATCTCCAATGAACTAAACACATATAGCACAGTACATAATTAACATTCCATTTAACAGATAGTTCATTAACAATTTGGAGAAAATTCAGTTCACAATGAAAATCTTCTTCGTCGTGAACGCTAAGATTTTAGCGATCAACAAATCTACTTTGACAGTATTCTAAAGCACCCTCTTCTGCACTCTAGAATATATTCACCCACCTCCTCCATCAAACACTTGAAAATTTTCAAAAAGTTGATAAAAAAGGCCAAATATAAACTGATAAAGAGGATTATTTCAAGATCCAGCAAAGTAACCTACCCACTCTTCATCCTCATTTCCAATCATTGAAGTAATTATTACACCTCCTCATATCCTACCTCTTCCCCTTACACCCTCAACCTCATCTAACCCCTCTCCTTCCATCGCAATTGTAGAATCACAAGAGTGTGAGAAAGGAAGAAATTGATGGACTAGACCAGACATATGTATGGAATGTATGGTGTATGTATGGTGTATGTATGGTGTATGGAATGTATGGTGTATGTATGGTGTATGGAATGTATGGTGTATATATGGTGTATGGAATGCTCTATGGTGATGCATTTCTTCTCATTTACCTGCATTAGCCTCATCTTCTGCCATGACCCTCTCAAACACCATGGTTACCACTTGCTGGACCACTGCTGATGCAGTGTTGCTGGTTGTGTTGTCCTTCGAGTAGTGTAATCGGAAGCAGATCACAATAGCCTGCAGAGCAAAAGTTAACAATGAATGGAAAAGAAAAGCATAGAAGCCATCAGTAACAGCAATTCTGATCATTGTTGACAAAAATCTGTCCTACTGTGAACATATTTAAAGATTATTATCTTAAAATATTATCCTACAGAGGAGAATGACCCAATTTAAACAATTTCAATCCATTTTGAAGGAATACATTCTCACATCTGAAAGTGCACTCAATCAAATATTTTGCAACCTCTATTTATCAATTCCTGGAGGCAAGTTTAAGAAAGTAACAGGATCCCAAAACATAATTACTCAATAGTAGCTGTAGAGGGGCTGCTTACTGAAGACAGTGTTTACCATACCTGTTCCTTACTTATTGTTATCACTTACATGATTTTCAGTATCTAGGCTCTGAAGATAAGCAGATAAAGGGACATGTTGTGATGATGGGCTTTGTAAAAATAACTCCATACAAACTGAAATATTATCTATATCCTCCATGCTACTTCTGCACTTTTACCATCTTCTTAGTCTACCTAAGTAGATACTTCATACATTTCAAACGTTTCATGTTTACTACCTTCTTACTTCTGATTTTTGTATCCTCTGTTGTTCTTTTGTTTTTTGTTTTTAAATATTTTAGGTACATTCTACCAACCCTTTTTAAACTAGAACACATACGATTACATCTGGTTGAATACCTGAGTGCCTATCGACAATTAACTTATGCATCAACTATCTCATTTCATCTCTTAATAGCAAGGCCCCCAGGAAAATCAAACACTTTGTAAATTTGTACTAAACTGAAGTACATCTTTGATGCTATTTGATGCTACTGTATACACAGTAGCTATACTCAACTTATAATGCGATGGTTATTATGTCAGCTAAGTAATTATAACTCTTCTGCACGAAACATACAGTGTAAATATGGCTCTTTTGAAAAGACAGTTCAACAACAATATTTTCAAACAAATTTAACTTGAATATCAGTTTGTGTAAACCTCTGTATTCAGAAAACCTCACTAAGTAAAACAAACAGGGCTCAAGCCTGATGAAATTTTCCGCTAGAATACATGTTGTATGAACTGGAATAGTAGATTTGGCAAGAAAAAGGTGTCGGCAATGACCCCGTAGGGGATAAATGGAGGCAGACTAGTGCTGAAATCTTGTCAATTGTCATATTGAAACTAGGTTGATCGAAGTGCATATGAATTGGAGACGGACCCGAGAGGAATGGTAGAGTGCTGTATAGCTTATATGTTCAAACAAACAGGCAAAACAAAAACAACATGAAAAGCCCTGATTAGTTTAATATCTATCTTCTCATTTGATTTATGTGTTAGGCTACTTAGCACTGTTGACAAGTGCAATGGACAAAAAGTAACAGCTCAGCTTCTCTCTGAGAGAGACATTGGGCTGTTTATGTATTAAGAGGAAGACATGTACATTGTACTTCAATTCATCCAACTTGGACTTTCAGGGAATAAGGCATTAATTTCCAATTTTGCATTCCCCTACTTATGCCAGGGCAGGCAACAACAGCTATATACTCAGCTGTGTAACACACTTTCCGTACAGATGTACCAACACATACATCAGCAGTGAACAATGGTAAACATTCCATGAAATACAAAAACAATCCCAAGTTTTAAAGAAAATTCAATAACTTCTCATAAATAAGTAGGGGTAATCAAAGAGATCAGAATTCTCAGACATTGGCCGACCTCTACATCTGACGAGAAATGACTATTCATGACACCCCTGAATACACAGTATAAATATGACTTGCATTCTAATTGTCATTATCAAAATCATAGATCCTGCATTCCAGAGCGAGAACAAGGGAAATTAACCCTGTTCCTCCTACTGTATGAAGTGCAAGACACAAGAAGATAGAATGATGATGATGAAATCTGTTACCTTGGCTAGCATAGGACCTCTAACAACTGTATTTGTTGTCAAAACAACCACGGCTGTTTGTAACACTTTCAAGTCCTCAGTGCCACTTTCCATGAGGTTCCATAGCATGTTAATGACATTGCAGGCAGCATTCTGAAGGAGAAGGAGAAAGGGAGACCATTTTTTTTTTATGAACAGAATGACTCTTTAACTTTGGAAAGCTATCCTACACAGTGAAATTGATTTTAAATTAATAGGTCTGTCGGTTACCAGATGCCCTTCGGGGAAGAACAAACCTACAATTGAAACTGAACATACTAAGATCACAAATAGGTTTGCATAAAAAATACAAAGGAAGTTAATCATGTTCTGTTTTTCCCCTGCTGTGTTCAGAAAGACTCAAGCTCATACGTCCAAGTACAATCCCTCAAGTTGGAACATGAATAAACAGCAGCAAAGCATCCAAACTACTTCCTGTTCTATTAACAATTTTCTGACTCTAATCTTTAAAATACTTGCAATGATTGATGATGGAAAATTCAAAATTAAAACTAATACTAAATCAGTTTGTTCTGAACTTTCTTGACAAAACCTGTTAACAAATTTAACTTGGAAAATCATGAATCATTCATATTTTAACATGGAACTAACATCAATCAACCCAAATTAGTGAACAGACCCATATCATCATATATGCCAAACATATCAATCACAGCTGTTATAAATATATATCAGAGTGGCTTTAATTATAGATAGGTCTATCTTTCTGCCTGCAGAAGATATCTAGAACACAAATCCCATTATTTAAACAGCATTTTTAAGTACTGGCATATTTACAATTTAATTCTAACAGAATTTTCAGAATGCCAATTTTCTAACATCATTTTCATGGGGGCTAAATCTACATAAACAATATCGAACATATGTAGCAATGTAACAGTTTCAAGTTTTATTAATGATTCAAAATATTATTATCTTACGTATATATTATTATATTATTTATTATAAGTGTTACACATTGCTCCATCAACATACAGTGACTCAGTGGAAGGAAGCACTTTAGCAAAAAGTGCCTTCAATAGCTTTACGCTGTTTTATGATTTCATTTTTGCCATTTATATAGTCACATTAGCATACTGTGTTTACTCCTCCTTGGCAATCAGATCTGAAGGACTTTTCATGCAAAAAAATAATGACTGTTCCTACAGATAACAGACTTCCTAATCTTGGTTCCAACACATGTTCAGCAAAGATACCGGTTGTTCCGACATTGTCATAAACATGTTACTTGTGTTGGCAGCCAGTCCTGACACAGATTTCTATCAAGGTTTTAACGGTTTATACGATTCATTTATAAAATTAATTTATAATTTGATTTCTCACAGTCTCCTCATCAAGTTTGAGTCAGTTATTATCAACCATGGGAGAGAAAACGTCTGTCAACCTTTTGCTAGATAAAACTTGAGCCAATTATTATAGATGACCTTCACAGAGATTACGAAAGAGCAAAATTACACCCTCTCTTTTAACTATTACGCTCATTCATCATAAATTTAAATGATTCCATGCTGAATGTGCAAGGAGAGCATAGTCTAATAGTAGAGGGGAAAACACACATTCTCAAGGGTATCGTCATGGAGGATCTAACACACGATAAATTATTCCCATATCAGTTGTAAAATTACACATATTACAAAGCCGTCTCTATGTGGCAAGATGTGTTTGAGAGTCGCTGCAAAATGCTGTGAATCATGTTTTTTGACTCTTTCTGAGAAAAAGCTAAACAAGGGCATGAGCTATTTTTCATCCTGTAATTATTGCAAATGAAATTATTAACAGTCAGTGGGCTGCATGTCGCTTGCAAGGCCTTTAAATTTGTCATTTTTCTAGTGTCCATGACACCTCTTTTAATGAATTTTAGCCTAAATCTTATTTTGGTTATCCAACTAATTGCAAAATATAAATGATTCATTTCAGATGTCAATTTAAAAAAATTGACAAGTTTACTTTTTCATCTTCTCAAATTCTACATACAATGCATGCAACCAGCCACAGCTCAGTATCACACAGTAAATATTTTTCGTCGCTACTCTCTCATACCAATGTTTCTACTGTAACAATGATGACAGCAAATTTGTAATTAAAATGACAGTACAATACTCTACAGGTGGTACTTATTCAAATGGGACAAATGAGTAACATATTTTACACCCTAAAGTTAAATAATTAACAACAAGTACAGCAGATCCATCCACTGCTTCAGATGTAATGGAACCCATTTTCACTAGACAAACTGTACTAACAGTCCAAGTAACAATTATTTACTGTTATGTGACAAGCTAACATGACATCCTCACTATGTATGTCTCCTCTGTACATGTGTGTACACATTATTTCATATACACAATGTGTACTATATACTGGTACTTTGTATGATGTACGTACTTGACGATACCTGTTTATATATTACCACGAACCAGAAATGCAAACAAGTATTGACGTTTATATTGATGTTACAAGTTATTTACGAAATCAGATACATCGCAGATTCCCTTTCTTCAGATACCGCATTTCAGGTTTCTAATATTTGGAAGATAGTTGATTTTAAATGGACTTTGAGCTACAATACACAGAGACACTCTAGAGATATCAACGTACACAGGCCAACACTGTATAGAGTACAGGGGGTAAGAAATAAAACTATCGTCATCGGCAACAAGATCATTTCAATGATCGATGGAAGCTATCATGAAAATGCTACCCCCAAAAACAAAAAAAATCTCACTTGCACAAAAGATTAAATTTTAGCTTAAAATGGTCTCTCCTGGGAAAATAAAAAGTAACGTTTCTATTCAATTTCCATAGATCTACAGACAGAACAATGCAACACTTAATTTATGAAAAGTGAAGTACATATATAGGGCAGTAACAATAATCAATACTGTCTCTTGAGAATAAAATCCCTCCAACTTAAAGGCATTGAAGACTTGCCCCAAACTGCGTGCGGCCATCTGAAAAAGTTTACTTTCCGTTGCTTGTAAGTGATGTTTTGTTTGCGTCTCTACAAAATGCAGACAGTAATGAAATGTGATACCTTGTTATCTTTTATCTAGAACTGAGATGTCCATCGCTGCTATATATACTGTGTTGTGGGTATTGACCGTAGCTGCATGTAGTGACTGTGCACAGAGTGTCTAATTACCGACGGTAGCAAGCTGTGTGTGTATTTTCTGGGATCGATGGTGGTGTCTAACACTTCTGGTACACCTCATTCGAAACTAGGTCAGATTACCGGCATGAGACGTTTCTTAATTGTGCGCGAGTCTTCACACCCTTTAATGGAGAAATTCACTTTTATGGCGGAATATGTGGATTGGTCCTCCCAGTGTTATCCCAACTTGTTGCAAGCCTCAGAAATGGAAGGGATGGGTAAAAACTTGGATAGGGAAAGGACAGGGAATGGAACCAATGGGGAAGGATAAATGGAAGTATCTCAACACATTGAAAATATGTGAGGGGCACTCAGAAGGGATGGGAAGACTAGATGTACACCAGGCTGTAAGGAGCACAAAATCGATACCACCCCCTCTATTAGTGAACTGTAAGAAAATGATTGAAGATCAGATGAAGGATTTCTGATGGAATTTATTCAAGAAGCAATGGAAATAGCATTGACTTGGTGCACATTATACCATACATGATCTTAACATAGAAAAGGAACATAAAATCCTTTACAAAATTCATGTATCAGAATGTATATACTCTATATATTTGTCGCACCGACTTAATAACCGGAAAAAGTAAAACAAAATGTAACAGGTGTGTTCTCCAGCTGGTCATATCCATGGCTTATCTCCTCATCTCTTATGACTAAATAGTTTGAGTCAATAATTTTCTCCAGAATTCATCTCTCTTTACTGACAATCCATGAGAATTTCAAGTCTTTTCTAGTACATACGGGGCTAAGTTTTTTCAAAGATCATTTATTTCTTCATGCTACAGCAGGACAATGTAATTAAACTTACAAATTATTTTATGAATCAGGTCTTAATTAAAGATGTGTTCAAATGGAAATGCTCTTTCTTTGATCAATAGCAAAGTTGAGATGCTAAAATGAAATTAATTTGCATGTGTGCATAAGAATATACAGATATAGATGATGATAGCAGTGTTTGACCATCCTCTAAGCCCCTTGATGAAACAATTGTTTTATCTTCTCCTCCTTAATTTCTTACTTCAAACCACAAAACCTTCATTACAAATTCATTGTCTTCCTTAAGTACAAACAGAATTTCAGAAGTAATAACAAGGAGGCAGCGTCATCCAGCATTCACAGGTTATGTATCACAGAAAACTTAGGCTAATAGCCTAACATATTGATCTATTGTTACAGACGTAACAACAAGGAGGCAGAGTCATCCAGCATTCACAGGTTATGTATCACAGAAAACTTAGGCTAACAGCCTAACACATTGATTTATTGTTACAGACTCAAATAAAGTAAACCAAGTCTACAGGTCTGTTTTTGTTGTCAACACAAGCATCATACTCGAAATGAAAATGATGACAATGCATTGTCACATCATATTAACAACTCCATGAATTTTTCTGTTCAAGGATCTGTTTAAATCGCAGATATATGATGCAATCGAGTCGAATTTTAAGAAATATAGCAAGCTGACACACGACTCAATGTTACTTGAGAATTGAGATGCTATCACAGTATTTACAGTACACTCTCAGTATACCTAGGAACATATACGGGAGGCTCAAACATCTCTGGCAGTACAAGGAATGATATCATCTCAAATTGTGAAGTGATATCTGTTTTACCTTTAATAGGTGATATGTTTATTCATGTCCTGCTATCATTATAAACTTTTGAAGTGACAAACCAAGTTTGAAAAACTAATTATCCCTACTGTAAAATCTTGGGAATGTCTCTAGAAATCTTGTAATTCTACTCCTGTTTAAGACTTAAAGAATGGCTATTTATCCACAGTTTTAGAATTTTTATTCATAACCTACATATTTCATTTCTTTCTTCTCAAAACATAAGTATCTTAGTAGCATATTAAATGCATTTAAATTATTCAAGGGAATTCAACCTGATGTGCTGAGTAAGCCAAAATCCATTTGGCAGTTCCTTCTTGCAAATATGGCTGGCTAGCAAAAAACTATAAGGTGGACTATAATATATCCTAACAGTAAGGAATCCAAGTGTGCAAAACAATCATATTTTCCTTTATGCAAAGGCTTATAAACCTCTTTTCTGGGAAAACTTCACTCATGAAAGGATTGCAGTTCATCTCACTCCCCCCCCGCTGGCCTCTCCTCACTCTACCTCCCCCCTCCC
>JAAAKB020195340.1:0-11779 GCA_010014835.2 Apostichopus leukothele | reverse complement strand
GGGTGTTTTTGAAAAAATCTCACAGATTTTAACCTTTTGTGTCTTTGCCTATCGTACTTGTAGGGAATCATTAAAGGCGCTGAATATTTCCAGCCAGCGACGGAGATTCGGTGCCTAATAAAATTTATTACGAGCTGGTGCTTAATAAAATGGATTACATTCTGTAACTTATTTATAACGTAGAGCTGAACATTTTGTAACTTTTGGGTTAATATTATCCGGGAAGTATTTATGTTTTACTAGTGTCATCTACTTTACAAGTATGCTAAATGTTAAAAATGCGACAAAATGACAAATGTTACTGAAGGTTAGAGTGCATATGTTCAAATATTGAAAGGAAAGAAGTACTTGAATAAAATACATTCTGTTAGTTATTTGCTATTTAGTTCCAGAAATTATTTTAGTATTGCTGCAAGATGCTGTACCACTGGTGACTTTTATTACTGATTCATTCTTGGTTAACTGACCAGAAAAGTAATTGTAGTATTAGAACAGTTAAATCTTCTCTCAAATAAAGAGGAAAATCTATATAAAAGGTGTGTATCTTCTCCTGTAGATTTTGGAAGGTGGGCAGTCTGAGGGATTAATTTATACCCACCAAAAAAATGAAAGTAAGGTAAACTATGAGTGTTTTTCACAGTTCACAGTAGATCTCGAGCAAGGTATCAGTTTCTGGATCTGATCCTCTGCTTGGGATCAACCTATTCATAAAACTCTCTCACTCCGGATCTGACCCCATCTTAATCTCCCTTCCATGGGAGATGCAGATCCGGAGCTCGAGACGAACAAATAACAAAGTGAAAGCTGTTAGATTGTGGTGATCTGAGATCACAATGACATGTATGGCGTCAAGTCCGTATCCCGCCGTAGAGGGAGGAGCCCATCTGATGAAAGGGTGCATGAAACTATTACATGTGAAGACATTGACGTGACGTGCCTCACATGTCTTACGTAACTCCGTGTTTGTTGGATCGCTCATTCGTGGCCTGATTGCGTACAGGGGATCCAGTGTGGAATGAAAAAGCGGAGTGAAATATTTGGGGTTTTGGAAAGACAGGATTTAAGATCGGAGGATCAAATGTGAAATCAAATCCATTTTACTGTTGCTAGGAAACCCAACTATCACAATTCACGTAACTGTGAAAGAGATGTTATGTATCTATATATATTTGATGATTGGATATGAGGATTATTGTTCAGTTTTCAGTTGAGGCAGGGAATAATTTATCCGATATCACTATGAAAAGTGTGCAAATTCTGTTTACGAGAGACAAAGTTGGGAGCCTACGAAACTGCTAGATTTAAACACTAAATTATTGCAAGGTAAATCACTTTGGTTGTTGCTTTCACATTCTCGTTTCATTTTTTCAAAGTCTGACTTTGAATGACGAGATGACCTACGACCTCTTGCTTTCTCTATCTCTCTTCATTTCACTTTTCGTCATCAAAGTGTATATCTAAAAAGTTAAAAACATCAATATTATGAAAGTGAGAATAGCGTTACTCATTAATGTCTGGGTGCGATCTCAACAGGCAATGATATAAGAAGAATGTAAAAACGTTTCATCATTAACAGAGCGTTTAGCTGAAAGCCCTGGGCATTGTATTTAACAACAACTTTTTGTATTTTCTTGCCAATTTCAAGCTTGTTTCTTCACCAAATCCATGGGATTTACTCCAAACAAGTTTTTGTTTGGGCAAAAGATAAACTTAAAAAAAGTTAAATAGTAAACATCTTTATACTTTTGAACTTTTTTTTTCACCAAAGGCAAGTTTGTTAGCAAGTAGTCACTGATTTTGTCTGACTAAAAGTTTGGTCTAGTCCAGATATTCATACGATGACTGTTAATATGCATATATGAAATCAAAATGAAAAGTTTTCAAATATTTTTTTTTTCCCTTGCTCAGTCAAGCTAATGAACGCCATTGTTCAGAATGTATTATGTTAGTGTCCAATAGCATGGCAAATTTGTTATAAAAATCTACGCTCAGGATTTCTTTAACGAAGGGGAGAGATGCATGGATATCACGTGTCTGTGAAGTTGTTACTCCTCTTCCTCTCACTGCTCTCTCTAGATAGATTGTCATCCCAGAAGTGCTAATCTGTGAAATTGAGTCTTGAGATGAAGTTATCAAAATAATAAAATAATAAAAAAAACGGTTTGCATCTCGAGACCGATGGTAATAATGTAAAGCTCTCCGAGGGAGGAAAGAGAAAAGCAGCAAGGAATAGAGAGACAAGTGATGCATTTATAGGCGATGAATCTCTATTCTATGACTCATTACAAATGGAGTAACTGTCAAAAAACCCTAATGAGACATTCTATCTTGTTCCATTTATCATTTTTGGTAAGACTCATTTTGTATTCCGAGTGTACCTGTGCAAACAAGGATAGACGTTTTGTCAACACTCACACTTGTTCTGTGTGGGTTTTGTTTTGAAATGAATCCAAAATTCGTGGAAAAACCAAGATTGCCCTTATCGGTTTGTCTAGATATAAATCGATGTTCCTTTATAATTGGCAAGGGAAAATAAACTTGCAAACAAGCCACTTGAGACGTTAATATTAACTAAATATATACATACTGAATATCCGGCTGCGTTGGTCGATTGGGAGTGTGAGTCACGTGACTCAGTTTAACTGCACAATGCATTGACTCTGCCACAGTCCACTCGTACCATACAGGTAACAATCGCACGAGGAAGAATGGAAATGAAATCCATCTGAAAGGTTTCTTGATGGCAATATTTATAAAGCATAATATTAAAAATTGTCAGGGTGGGGTCAGAAGTATTAGAGCAGATTTGTTGATTAGATGTAGAGTAAGCAAACTTGATCCAATTTTTAGGTCCTTCTTAACAGTCCTGCATATAGTTGGAATGCATAATAGACTGGGGAAATCTTCTTGTCTAGCATTCAGTAGTAGCATCATGGGTGGTATCTCACCAATGGTCAGTGCGAGGGGTTGGGGAGGGGGAGATAACCAAGCCAGATATGACTAAATTGATTAGGTTAGGCATATTATAACTGTGCATGATATAGAGGAGGCAGGTATGTATCATGGTTTGTAAATACTCAAAACACCTTACAGTTACTTTTGTGTTTTATTTCACACCCAGGTTGATCTACTAAATATTGGCATTGATGTACTGAACATTGGTAATTATTTTGCCTACATAGTTCAGGAAAAGATGGTTGACACAAATTATAAAAAAATTCTCAAAAGTTAGAAAATTAAATTGAGTGAATGCACTAGGCAACTATCTGTATTTTGTGCCTGCTCTTCAAAATAGTGGTGACTTCCACAAATATCACAAACATCTCTGCTACTGTTTGTTAAAGATACTGGTACATATAAATATCATCACCTTATTATGCATATGTACTAAGCACAGGTATGTGGCGTCCCATTGAAATCTCTGGAAGTTTACACATATTACTAACTTACTGTGGGTGACTGATGCATAGTGGGATAGATGGTATGAAGTTGTACCTGATAACCTGCAAGAGTTGTTATTCCTATAAAGTCCTTAGGCTTTTGTTCGCATAATTTGAGACTGCAAGAGGGAATCAGAATCTTGTGTTCCCTGGAAGGAAAAAGAGCTGACTCAGGATGGGTCCACAATTGAAAATGAGCAATGGACCAAATCAGAGGGACAGAGCATTAATGCAAGCGTGAAAAGTTCGTTATGATTCTTCACAAATCAATTAGCTAGAATAAGCTAGATAGATACAGTACTGCAGTGCACCTGCCTTTAGAATCCTGTGGATCAGTCTTTAAGGGTAAGTAGGGAGAGCAACCTAGCTCTAATATCTCAGGTCACATGGCCCTACGAACGTTGATGCTACAATCTGATGACTGCCCTCGCAGGGTCAGGATCCCCCCCCCCTCCCTCCTCAGTATGCTAACATACATACTACATTGATGTTGATGACCCTTGTGGTATAAGATCCCTATTGCATTCTAAAATATGAACATGTCCTTAGAGGCTGGATTTTATCTAGAGCCTTCACAATGTGGTCCAGTCCTGATGAGTCAAGCAACATGCCAGTAGCGCAGTGCCATACATTGTTCTACAATGTCAAACATCACTGCTGCCACACAGCCTCTCCACTGTGTCTGAATGTGGATACCAATTTGAGTGTTGGGTACATATTAATTAGAATTGTGTCTTGTCATGGGATTGATATTACACACATTTATGATTTGTTCATACCACACCAGTACCAGAGCAAACAGCAAAGAGGTTTCACCTCATTACCCACACATGGTAGAATGCGTAGATGTGTTTCCTGTGTAGCCAGATCTTACCATTTCTGTAAAAGTCATTGACTTGGGTGTATTTCCAAAAGGAAGTTTTCATTAGAGTAAAAGAAAACAATGAGTGGTTTATAGATAATAATTTCATGTCCGAGATGTTGTGCATAGACTACAAGAGTTTTACTTGCAATGAAATACTGTATTTTCACTGGGTGTGTAATATGTATGCATATATTTGAGTTGAAGTTGATGATTTAAAAAAGAAAACAATGATACAGCTGGATAGGTAATTATCATTGGCAATGCCTTTTAAAGCCCTTTATGAATAAATATAATTTAATTCACTCCTCAGACACTTACCTGTCTCCTTTACCTATGCACACCAATCTACTACAGCCTAACCACTGGTAACATTCTTACACAGCGCCCCCAATAAATCTGTCTAAGGTCACTGACCTCTTTCTGAACTTTCCATTCTGAAACCTATCACACTGTGTTCATTGTGGTAATGTTCAACCTTTGTTTTCAGGTCTGGTTTTAAAGCCCTTTATAAATGAATATAATACCAGGACATACTGCTGTGCAACAGAAGAAATGTGAGGTATAAGGTATTACTAACTGTAATATGACAAACTATGATTTCCTTTCCTCACAATTCTTATACAGACCAGAGAGATCTTCTTACAAAGACAGTTAAATAAAAGTTAAAGTTGAAGATTTTTACAATCTTGTATCAAAGCAAGGCCCACACAACTTTGCAACAGTCCCCCCCCCCTCCCCCTGGTCATAGGTAAGTTGTTAACTCAACACACTCAAGTGTGCACTACTCAATCCTCCCCCCTCCAAGGGCACTACAGTGCACTGCATCTATGTGTCCCCTGGGTGATTTCGGATTTTCCCATGGACACAGACCTGCCGCAATCATGTTTACAAGTTACCTCGCATATCCCCACTTACACACCTGGATAATGATAGGCAATTAAGATGAAGTGCCTCGCCCAAGGAGAAAGTGTAATGACCTGGCCAGGACCCGTAACCTGCAATCATTTGACCATGATGGTAACATGCTGCCATGGATTGTTGATGTAGTTCTCTTGTATGACCGTACATGTACAGTGTTGTACTGTATATACAATGAGAGAGTACTGTAATTGCCCAGTTTAGAGACATGTGCACATCTACTCCCCTTCTGCATACATATATATGAACATTTTCCATACATGTTTGAACACAATGTACATGTACATGGTTCTCTATTGTAAAGATTGTTCAAAAGGTTGCCTCATTTCATTGGAACTGTGCTAACAAAATTGAATGAATGAATAAATAGTCTTGACAATAGATTTGGGGATGACTAAATAGTCTATACTCAGAGGTATTTGCTTGACAATAGGTTTGGGGGGATGACTAATATTTAAGGTCAGGTGGAGGTTGTCTGATTGTCTTTCCTTAGGGTGGGTTTTAGCCAGACCTGTCTATTCAGTTCCCTGTTTGAAGATAGCAAATACCAAAAAAAAAAAAATCTCTACCTTTGGGCGTGAAATGCAAACACCTTATTATTAGTGCCTTTTATTTTCTGTCAGTACCAGACATGAGCTCATGGCTATTTCAAGGAATTTTCAGAGAGGTGAAGTACCACCATCCTAGTAACGCTTGACCCAGATTTGATGTGTAGAACCTAATTTTTCTTCTATGGTTGGATGCATTGTTTGTTATACACTGCATCTGCTATGACTATATGGTAAGGGTAGGCTATATATATGTTAATGTCTGAAAGTTAACATGTTCCCCTAAAATATCTGTTGTGACTTGTAAATTATGCAAACATATATCTGTGCATGTTGAAGGTTATTTGATGGCCAGGGAAGTTATGCAACCAGCGGTGTAATCTCGGCCATCTTGAATTTGTATCAGGAAAGATGAAATATCAAAGATCTTAAAGGATTACATATGAAACAATGAGTCATTACATTACATATTTGGGATGCACAATTGTCTGCATTGGAAGATAAGGGTTTAAAACACACTCTTAAAATCAGTGAGGTGGTAGTATTACGAAATAGAAATCTTACTTTTCTGCATCAATATTACAACGGATTAATCAGAAATTACACAGATTTTAAGTCATGTTGTTTGAACTGACAGAGGTAAACAAATAAACATGCTATATAGCCTTAAACAAAACAACAAAAAATATTGCGGTTTCAACTAATCTAATCAACCCATCCAGTCTATATGTTTCATTATTAAAACTGACTAATGTTGTTAGAATCTGCTTGGTACATTCATCACATCAGAAGTGATAACCCAGGAATCGCAGTGCCTCAAAAAGAATTCCATTCATACAAATGTACACGTGTGCAGATAGAGCTGTAGGAGGACGCATCATAAGCAGAGATTAAATGTCATATCTAATGCAGACATGGGTGTTGATGTGATTGCAGGCATGTAGACTGTCCAGGATTCTGTCACAGCGTGTTTGTAATATTGATTTGATGCAGTGTGACTCATCCTAGTGTCATGGAGTATCAATACAACACACCAAAGTCTCCGGCCTCACCTTCATTCCTTCATCAATGTCATTAAATTTCAATTTGTTTATGTTTTTAATTTATTTTAAGCAAAGTGGGACGGGGAGGGGGGAGGGGGTAGTATGGAGAGATCTGAGGCACATTGCAAGGTGGAAGGTAGGTTTACGTTGAAAAAATGGGTTTTGTCTTCTTCGGATGGACATGTGTTATAAATTTAATTATAATGTTGTGTATAAATGAATCAGTAGTGACTTGGAAGCAGAACACTCTGTCTGCTATCAAAACACTGTTGGTAAATTAATACAGCATCTGCTAGTAATTTCATTTTACTTGAATGAAAAACATATGAGGTTCATTAACAAATCTCTGGTATTTGAATAATCAACCTAAGTTGATGACAGGTTCATACTTAATCGCCCATTTGATATTGTCATTTAAATAATGTCCAGAACGTACACCGTGATAATTATGTACAATGTAAGTGTCTTGACTCATAGACTGTCAGTAACCTGATGTTTCTTGCAGTAAGCAAAGCTGTTTGGCGTGATGACATCACTACCATCAGTAACAGTGTTGTATCAAGCAGGGAGCTGCTACTCTATTACAGCTCCCTGTATCAAGCATATTAACAATTTAACATGCAAATTCCATAGAGCTTGTGGAGTTGCATAACTGTACACAGAGGTGTATATGGGTTCTGAGTTGTCCCATGCTACAGTTATATTAAATTGCACTGGTGGAAAACACATGGTCTCTGTAAGTGTAAAACAGAGACTGGGGGAGGATGGGCGAGGATTGGAGGAAGATAATGGGAGGAGAAGGGGATGGGAGGGAGACGATGGGCGGCACTGGTGGGAACACATGATCCCTGTAAGTGTAAATCAGAGACTGGGGGAGCATGGGAGAGGATTGGAGGAAGGTAATAGGAGGAGAAGGGGATGGGAGGGAGAGGATGGGAGGCACTGGTGGGAGGTACAAATGGAGTAAGATGTCATTAAACCATCTTGACCTATAACCCTATCATATAATTCCCTCTCTAATAATGCATTGTCCCAGTCTGTTCCCATTTTAATTTTAATCCTACTGTACCATCTTGATGGGAAGTGGAACAAAGTACTCCCTCTACAGTGCAAAAATGGTATCATCCAATTTAACTCCAAGTTCTTTGCTGAGATACACAATACTGACATTTAACCTGTAAAGTGAAACGATGAATAATAACCTGTTTACATCATTGACAGTGTCATCATCACCACAGGGGGTGAATTAGTAAATTTGGGTTGATTATATTTATCTTATAACATCATTGCCCAGGAAGCCTTGAATTGTTAGTTACTAGGCTTGGATATAGTGTAATGCCTATCATATGATCAGTGAAAGTAGTTGACAATTAATTCAGTAAGCTACTTATATAGCATTCTGTATACACAATTTCAATGTTTAATACCAGATATACATATTAATAAGTGCATAGGTTATGCAGTATTCTGTATGCCAAACTTCCAATTAATACCAGATATCCATACAAACAATGCATTGGTTAATGCACTATTCTGTATGCCAATCTTCCAATTAATACCACATATCCATACATTTAATGCATGGGTTAATGCAGTCATGGATACTTACAGGGTTGAAATACTCATGAAATTGTACAGCCAGTATATCATCTGCCCAATGTCAATGTCAACATCAATGATATATAAATGCATATTGCATGCATTCATCCAGTATATTGCCTGCCCAATGTCAATGTCAACGTCAAATTGATATCAATGCATTTTGCATTTTGCATTTACCGTCTATATATTTTAGGTTTAAGTAGTATTCACACTTGATTTACTGTTTTGCATCCATTTAGCCAAATTTTACTGATTCCTGTTCAAAATATGATTTCAAGTGACAATGGAAACTTTAGTTACCTTCACATGTCATATACTAGAAAGGTTGCCATTATTGTCTCCCCAGACCCCCTCTCCCCCTCCCCCCCCCACGGGTGATGAGTCTGTGTTGTTCCCTTTTGCTATTTACTTGTAATACTAATTTTTTACTTTTAGCCAACAAACAAGTCCAAGTAATCTCTTCATTGAAAATGAACAACGAACACACAAACAGATGCTGCAAATTGCAGTCAACATCTGCGCCGTTCATGACAAATTGGCCACAAATATTCAAATCACTGACCTGTGAAGGCAATTTGAGTATATACATGGAAAGTTTGATTCCACCTGGGCTTTATTCTAATTGCATTTCTAATCTTAACAAGTGTAGTAGTTATTTATTTCACCTTAAATTGCTTGAAGTGTTTCAGATGAAAAATTTGAAAAGAGAATTTGTCAAATTACTGAAGACACTTTACAGCAGTAGGTTGTGTTAGCTTCACAAATTATATTATAATGATGTAAACACACATGCATTATAAAAATCAAACCCTCATACAACACCTAACATACTGTACATATATGCAAATAAAAGTGAAAGTCAATATCATTTTCACCAAACCTTTCATTTTACAAGGAAAGGGTTTCCAACAGACTACAGTACTGTATATGCTCTTCTATAAAGAAACATCTTTTACAATTGATGAGGTTGGCTTTTAGTTTCCTCTTTAGTTCTCTGAACAATCAGATGAGTCACCTTCATCAATATGATCAGTCGCGATTGCCCGTCAGCGGCGTCAGCGCACAAAATATTCACAAAACGCAAATTATGTCCTGTGGTTACGAGACAGACGATTTATATATACACTGTTGGAATTTAGTGAATCTTAATGGACTTCATCTACTGTGAGAGGTTTATTGCATGTCTGAAATTACGTCACGGTGTGTCTGTTCGGTGATAGAAAGAAAAGCTGTATAGGGAAGCATTAAAGTTTGATGCTTTTCTGACAGGTTATCTGGTTATTTTAGTCAAAAAGCTGACAGTGTTACTATCTTCTATAGTATTGTATTTTAATTTGTTACATGATGTGTTTGTACAGCCTCATTTTGACATATTACTGCGGTAAATACATCAGTAATTCTATGCATTAGGAGGAGCTTGGGTCATCTTTTGATTTCCCCAAAATCAGCGAGACATGTCTTGATGACTTTGAGCTTTGAATAATAAGTAACAAAACAAAGCAAATGTAGATTTAGAATGTGCTTAAAAGTCATAGAGAGTAACAAATGTTAAATAAAAAATTGCTAATATGAAATATATATATGGCAGTCCAACCTAGTTGATACGATAGTAGGGCTTGATGAAACTTTCGTTAATTTCGAACTCTTTTAATATTTATGACTATGACAGTTTCTGACTTTACAGCAAGTTTAAATCATTTGTTGCATGTTAACTATCTAATGAAACATCTAAGCTGAGATAACGTTTGTTCAATATTGAAGACAGACTGTACGTCATGGTTTAACAACAAAAAGATTACACATTGGCTGTTGGCCATCTTTCTGTTTGTTTCCTTCATAGTATTGCTGGTAGCTTCACTAATTAACGATAGACTTGTTCGCCTTCATCAATTTGCAGGTCTTCATCTTTAAGTCTGACCATGGAAAGATACTTTCATAAGCCAAGGTGACCTGCATAACATGTATGCAGTGTTGACACCCTACGTCTGGTCAGTGTAACTTAGAAGGGGAAGGGATTTTAACCAAATTGCAACATTTTCTGCACGAATTGCAGATATATTTTTCTTATAATATAAGCAAATCAGGAAAATAAAACGGACAGGGAATTTACAAATAAATTTGTGAGAGTCCAAAGAAAGTACTTGTCAAATGATGTGAAAGAGCAAAGATATTAATATCGATGAAAAGATACAATAAATTGTGAACTTCAATTAATCTGAATCAGACAAGCAGATGAAGAGACTGTTATAAAGATACTGCAATGTGAAAGTTACTCATCAGTTTAGAGCTAAAGATTTGCTCCACTCCCATCAGGCTTTCCGTCAGCCTTTCCATTGCAGTGCACAAGTTTACAGTTACTGTATGTGTTACAATACATATAATGAGTCGACCCTGAAAAACTTGCTCATCATCGGACGAATAAGACTAACATTATAATCACGATAAGAGAAGTTACACAATTGTCGTAAACAAGTAATTTGCTCTGCCGTCAGGTACAGCCTTCCGTTCAGTGACATTTTACACAGTGTTTTACAATAAGTTGTTAATTGCTATCTATGCCATGATCGGTTCATTTCTAAATATAATTATCCCGTTGGTTTATTAAAAACGCAGCCCTGCTTTCCCTTGTAGTGTTAATTTTAACTTTCAGACTCATTATAGACAGAGTCTGTGGTAGACTTTAGGACTCAAGAGATCCTCATTTGAGTGTTGCAATACATTTGCCTGTAGACCATCTTGTTTCATTGCAATTAGTGTATTGATTTTCTTAATGGATTTTGGTCAATTTGGTTGATATGGAGGGGATGCAGGGAACTACAAGTAAACTCCTTGCCTTCATCAGTCACAGCCTTTAATTATTAACGGTCAAAGTAATCCATCAACAGTGCCATGTAATTAAGATGTTCTTGGTTTCAAAAGGTTCTTGGCAAAGAGAGTAGATCCGAACGAATTATTTGGGTTGTTTATTGAAACTCGGGACATATCATCAAATTGATCTTGCATATTATTTGCGTAGTAGACTATAGATCTTGAAGACCATGTATCGTTACATTGTATAAACTGAATGAAGTCCTCAAACAACCAAGGTTATTGTGTTTGAAACAAAAATCTGATTAATTTAATCTGTGAGAGACTTCACAGACTTATTATTAAATGAAATAAATATATATGAAGAAAGAAAAGTGTTCCTAAGGGTTTGTTTTTTATTGAGTTCCCCTGAATTCCCTTCTTTTTGTCCCTTTTTTCAGTTTCGATGATAATCTTAACCTTTGCATGCATGATGGCGTATGTGTGTATGTAAGTGTGTGTATGGGTGAGTATGCTTGTGACGCTCAGCTTGTAAACACGATATCTCAAGAAGGG
>JAAAKB020195229.1:0-11781 GCA_010014835.2 Apostichopus leukothele | reverse complement strand
CCGTATTAATTATATTTAATACCGGCATATGAAGCTGCATGGTGATTGGCTGAGAATTAATGCCGGTATTAAATAGAATTAATACCGGTAATAATTTTAATTCGTACGGACATTAAATCAGCAATTATTTCCCGTATGGCCTACCATATACGTCCGCGCAGGGTCAAAAGATGTTTGCCATACGAGTGGCGGCTGGTACAAGAAGGGTAGTACAAATATAAAACTGTAGACATGATACAAATCAATGTTAGAATTGATTTCCTTACATATTCACATTTGGTAATTTCATACACTCTATGGGTTATTGAATTATCATTTACATTCGATTTCAAACGAAGATTTAGAAAGGTTAGCAACGTATGATATTAATAATGGATACTGTGCAGTGTGTACGTAAAGTCCACAGCCAGGCAGGACAAATACCTCAACTATTACAGGTACTTGACTGGAAGAACTATACTGTTAATAAGCCATCGCAAGATGCGGTTCCCAAATCGATATTTTGTGTCAGTTTACTATGAAGATAAATAGAATAACAGATAGTTTTACCGATGAACAATCCGCTTTTGAGGAAGGAGCATATAAACATATTCTCCCAAAATGACTTTTTTTTTTATCGCAGCTGATGTTATTGGCGTTTGGTAGGCACACATAATATGACACGTTTCGCATCCATCCTTAGAAACAGTAGTGCTTCTCTGTACATCTGCATTTGATTTTATGGAGTGGCCACAAGTCATGTTTCATGAAAGATGCATGTCGTTTGAGTGAGATCAGACAGCTATTTAAAACGAATCATTTAGGGAAAATAATGTGCTAACATTGTCGTCGCCGACATGTAGTTTAGTTCATGTGCATATGTCAGCTGAGGCACAAACAATACCGCAGTTAACACATCTATAATTCAAAGAGGACGAAGAATTTAATAATTGTTTCTGACAACGCAGTATTTTAGATCGGTGTAAAATACCTCATGGATCTGACAGAATGACAGAATGCTTTTAGAATTTATGTTTAACTGTCAAGTAAGTTTCAAACGCACTGTTGAATTCTAAGGTAACTTTGAAGTGAGGCAGAGTATTTGACATTTCGCTGACAAAGAATACCTTATTTTTTTTCAGTATTTAGGCACCTTGATGTGATTTTAAAATAACAGGAAATGTCACAGAGCATGGATGGTCCATTACTTGGTCGGAGTTTACGACAAAACAGATCTAATGTTGTATGTTGTAAAATACTTTTGCCCTGGCTGCTGAACGTATTTCTCAAGCTTAGCAATTGCTATAGCAGGATATATTTACATTATTTGCAGATACTTACATTCTTATACAACAACTTTCTGTAATAACATCTCTGACATTTGTAAACATATCCGTAATTCTTATTTTCTATATATACCTAGTGCCCGAGTGCGAGCAGAAATTTCAGAAATGAGTCAACTATTTAGAGTCTCAAAGGTTTTCAGTAATGGGCCAAAAATTTAGCTTACGAAATTGTGAGTTTTCAACGTAGATGGATGGATGGTGGAGGGATGTCTAATGAGACAACCAGATGTCTCAGTGAGGTGGAGGGATGTCCAATGAGACAACCAGATGTCTCAGTGAGGTGGAGGGATGTCTAATGAGACAACCAGATGTCTCAGTGAGGTGGAGGGATGTCTAATGAGACAACCAGATGTCTCAGTGAGGTGGAGGGGTGTCTAATGAGACAACCAGATATCTCTGTGAGGTGGAGGGAGGGGTGTCCAATAAGGCAATTAGATGTCTTAATGAGATGGAGGGGCGTTCAATGAGACAATTAGATGTATTAGTGATTACGATTGCTGACAGGGTAAAAGGTAAAGTGAGTGATGCAGTGACGTGCACAATGTTCAGAGGTGGGGGAGGAAGGGGGAAGTTCAAATTTCCGAAGGTTAACTAACATAGGGGCATGAACCTTTATGGAGGGCTGTAAGCGTTCAAACCTTAGCCCGTGGAGTCGTTGAATGCGAAACCCCGGGGGAAGAGGAGTTGTCTCTGTGACATGGAGGGATATCCAATGAGACAATTATGTGTCTCAGTGAGATGCAGGGGTGTCCAATAAGACAATTAGATGTATCAGTGCGTACGATTGCTTACAGGGTAAAGGTAAAGTCAGTGATGCTGTGACGTGCACAATGTTCAGAGGTGGGGGAGGAAGGGGAAAATTCAAATTTCCGTCGGTTGTCTAACGTATAAGGGCATGAACTTTATGGAGGGCTGTAGGCATTCAAACCGTTAACTGTGGAGTTTTTGAATGCGAATCCCCAGGGGGAAGAGGAGTTGCTGATATTTGTGAAAAGGTGGGAAATCTTGACCAGCATGTACTTCATGTGTTCAAAAATATCACCACTTTGCTATAAACTTAGCTAATTTGACACCCTTACTCTTGTAGCAAATTCTCAAAGGGGAGGTGGAAAGAGGAGGGATACCTTCTCCTTCTCCTTCTCTTCCTTCTTCTACTCCCCCTTCTCCTTCTCCTTCTCGGCAATATGATGAAGGTGCCTTGATAATTTGAGTCATCAAGTAAAAAGTGAATACCACGACTTCAGATGGTACATTCTCCTGATATCAGATCTAGATACCCACTTGAGACAAAGTAGGAATGTAAACACCGCATCTTGCCGGCTCTTAATATATTCATCGCTGTTACACTTATGTTATTGGATTTACACTAATTGACACATACTGATATCTTAAACATCGCACTTCTGTCATACACAATCAAAGTGTTCGATATCGTTTAAATTTCTCTGAATATATTTGCCTTATCCGCCAAAAAAAAATAATTAAGGAGCAAAACTTATTTCTCGAAGGAAATGTCTGGAATTTATGAATTTGATAATGATTGTGATTTCGTAAAACCCTGGACAGTGTTTACATCATATCTGAAGACGTCTAGTGCTTTATTAACGATTCCATTATTAGTTATTAACATTTTATTTTTATTTTATTCTTAAACATCTCATTCTCTCATGGGAAAACCATTAATTTCCTGAACAATCATCTGGTTTTTCTAGTGTTACTGCTGTGTTTTCTCACATAGGTTTGGGTGCTCTGTGATTCCAAAGTGACGAAAGCTGGCATTAGTAAATAACCTTACATTATTGAAAGCAAAATTTACTTATAACATGTCGCTTATGAATTACTTATTAAATTATCCATGTTTTATAGGCAGCATGCAAGTTTGCTTAGCACTTGATAATTGCACCATGGCCTTTCTCGTATCGATGGGAGTGTGACAGCACACATATATGTCTCAGGATTTGAAGCTTTTTGTTGTTGTTTTTTGGTTGACGTAAGAAGAAACGTCGACGGAAGCACTTAACTTTTCATTTATTATTGATAAGATACAACAAAAAAATTATTTCATTTTCAAAGCAAACCAAACGGCATTTTTTTTAAGATTGCCTTCTCAAGGCTGTTCAGTCGAAGATTTGGGTTTCATTTGCAAACATATCGGATCTCCATAGTTTTCAATACCAATTAACAGAGAAGCGCCGTATACTTTATTTAGTCTTAATGTGCTTGACCGCCGGACGTCATAAACAAATGTTGTGATTGATAATGTCGACCAAAATTATGTAAAGACTGGTCTTTGAATGATATGATTAAAATAATATTTAACACTTAGCTAAAGGCTTAAGTGTTAAGGATGTTGTGAAATGTCTTCACGGCGTATAGGCTACTATGTTTAGCGTATAGGCTACTAGGACCTGTTATTTGTCAAAAGGCTGAACGTGACCTTTCCAGACCTTTGCCAAGCTAATCCCTAAAAGGAAGTAGCAGAAAATAACATCAGGATCCGCGTCAATTACACGTTTACACAGTAAGACACACTAATCACCCTTGAAATTATTCATAATGCTTTCAGTTATCAACACAAGGTTAAAGATCGTGTTTTGGGGAGGTAGAGGGGAGAAGAGGGGAGGAGAGGCGAGAGAGAATGGGGGGGGCGGTGAAGACCAATGATTACAGTTACCTGTATAATGGATTATTTGTAACATTGATTTGTATGGTGCAAAATGTACATGTGGATCGTATGGAACATTAAAAGAGAGAAAAGTTTTACGGACATAAGATTGTTCATTCAGTTACCTACGCTGAGTTATTGACTTAATATCAAGCACCTGCGAAGGAAAGAAAGATAAATCTTCATTTCCTGAAGGATATCAGTAAATATGCGCAAATTGCTAGCGGTACCTACCTGCCCAGCTAGTGTCTCATATTGGAATGATCCAACTTCGGAAATGCCTGTAATCACAGTTGAGAAGGCAATGACCACCCAATTTCACTTTACATTACTAGTACGTAGAACATTAAGGCGAGGATCCAGGGGGTGCATGTGGGTTACAAACCACCTCCTTTCACCCACCCACCCCTCTACAGTCCTCACAAAAACATTAATGTAGTTATTAGGACAACCTTATGTGTAGACCTAATGTATAGCCATAGGTATGCCTCAGTATGCACCATGACACGTCTAAAAGTTGTATTCTTTCTGGACAAGGACCCATACCCCTTACATTGGAGTCTCCCACGACCCCAGGGCCCCACCCACTCATTTTTAAAGTTTTGGATTCACCCGTGACATCCAGTATCACTCACCAGAGTTTTAGAAGACAAACAGTTGTCCACATCTTTCGACATGTAAGTCATCGAGACTACCTTGCCAATATATATGTACATATGGTGGGCGCATTGCCTGCAATTCATGTGACATATATAGGGCTTGTGTGTAAAAACAGAAACCACAATATGTGAAAAATGGGTTGACTGAATGACTTCTAAAATAAGTTTAATCGAGTGAATGCCAACCCATTTCGACCACTCAGCGTAATCGATACCCACATTTTGTTTTTTACTTTAACTTTAGCACCTCATAACAGAAACATAATAATGCCCTGAGCAAACCAATAATGTTGAGCCAGTGGTTTGAAGTATATTGTCTAAAATGGCTACCATGTAAATTGCCTCAGTTACGTTATTATTTTATACACTGTAAAAACATTTATTATTTTGTGTAAACCATATATTCGAACGTGCCATCGTATAATTTGTCCACGTTGTATAACCTACCCATGCCATATCATAACCATTCTACCTTACTGACACAACCTCTAAGTTTAGCCCACTTGGCGACGGTATCAAAGGTCATTTAAACATTGCTATTGGTTTCTCATCAACATGTAAGACTCCTAACTTACCGTCTTGTCCGTATAAGCAACGCTTTAATTGTTGGTATTCTTGTTAAACTGGATTAGTTAAAGGTTACGTAAATATCAAACTAAGGAAACTAAACATATAAATGACCGCTTCTGTAAACCAGACCTTATAAAGGCTATGAATATTGTTGCACCATTGGTTAGTCCTTTCTTGACAGAACGTACTAGCGGAGCTATCTTCAATAACTATCTGTTATCAAAATAGCCTAAACTGCTTAAGGAAACAACTATCAGTATATAACGGTCCTTAATGTCGTCTTGGAATCATGTGCATGCCTTGTTGACCAGGACAGTAACTTCTTACATCAGAGGGAAAATTCACTTGACAACAAATTTCTGTCATCATGGGACCACCGGTAAGTTACAACCAAACCTGTTTAACTTTTTTTTTTAACTTTGAAAGATTCCCAAATTGTTCATTTTCAAAATGTGATTTGTCGCTGCATTGATACTACTGCAAAGTATGTAAATCGCACTCTGCATAGCTTTAGCGATGGCGTATTATGGGTCCTAAATATATCATGTTTTCATATTAAGAAAATCGTGTACTATGTAATAAACCGAATTTTGCTTCTATGGATTTATATTATTTAGTCTTTGTTCCGGGTCATGTCCCTCAACAGTTCTTGGAAACCAATAGTAACCACAAGTTATCGGTACATTGAACAAACAGACTCCTGGTTTAATTTAACCATAAAGATTTTTAATTACCATTATGTGTTAACAAGGACTTTCCTCTAAACTGTCCAGTGATTTTCACAATCTATTAATGTATCAATGGTCCCTTCGTAATGGAGGGGATTAGGCGCAGATTTGGGACATGTGGACTCTACCACAGCCCTGAAATTCACTCCTCAAAGAGAGGGATCCTGGACACTTCAAATTGTCACCGTTGTCATTAAATGAGTTTACTTCTCATAAAAGATACATGCAACCTACACTGAAGATACTTGCGAGTTCCTGGGTTGTCTAACATAAGTTTCAATGGCGTGCATAGGATTTCAAAGACGCGGGGGGGGGGGGGGGGGGAGAGCCCAAAATTAAAATTTCACCAACGGGTTTAGGTAGAGGCATGAAACTTTATGGGAAAGTAAAAGGCGAATACAGTTTTTTAATTATAAAGCAGAGGATGAATTCCTCTAGTCGCTGACGCCGACTCCATTGCTGGTGAGTTTTAGGGTCCCCCTCCAGAAAAGAAATGTTTCGACGTCAAATATAAGCTACTCTTGAAGGTTTGTGTGAGGTTGAAAAAAGGAGTGAACACCTGGAGTTAGGAGTGGTCTAATTATTCTGCTGCTGAAGGTAGAGAAAGACTGAATGATTTCCCCCACTCTCGACGAAAGTTGGGGCCAAACCCCCTACCATCACCCCTTGAGAACGTCACATGCTAAGTTTTCAAATTGCACAAGTTCAGATGGATAATGGAAAAGATTGATTCACAACGTCTGCCATTTTCCTTTTCCTTTCACTACCAAACTTTACAAACAAAAATAGTTGTCGTGGAGAACATTAATGTTAATTTTGTCGCATGAATTATTTTCGAAAATCTCAATATGGAGGTCTGCTTCATTGAAATATAAACCATTTGATACTTTCAAATCTTCGAAATTCCCAAAATTCTTCTCCAAGCTATAACATGTAATGATGAGCCTACAGGAGGTGTATGATACGCGATGCGACTATAGCACAGATGAATACGACTTCGCCAATCTCTTCTAATGTCTTTTCGTAGATACGATAGCCTAACTGAATGCTTTTAGAAGTTCCATCGGTGATTCTTAGTTTCATTCTGGATGTAACAATTATTCAATAAATCTTCATTCAGAGGTAAATATGTGGGTATGTGTTTGTATAGTGAGAACGAGTAATGTGTATATTTCACAAAGACTTCATTCTTTCGCAATGCAAGTCGTATTCGTTGCATACTTCCAGTATTGACTCTAACATACCACAGCACATTTTCTTTCAAATTTGTTTCATTTAGAATACATGATGTAGATTACAAAATATGAGTGAATTTTACAATATCATGCTTTCAACATATGTCAGCATGTGGTTTCGCTCGCATGCCACATTAGCACATTGAAATACACCGACACCGATACCGACACCGACACCGAACACCGATACCGACACCGACTGTATTCATTGGCCCAAGCAATTTCTTGTACTGGGGGTGGAGGGGCCGGGCTAAGATGTTAAGGTGTCGAAATTAGGGGAATAATGGGAAGTGTCCCCTCCTATTAGATACATTTTGGTAAAATGGAGGATGTTTGGATGCAACGTGGTGCTATATTTTGCAACTTTTGAAACAGTGTTGGAGAGTTTTCGACTGTGTAGGTTGTACCGTAAACTTATATAACCATGTAGGCTACTGTACACAAGGAAATTTTGTATATTCTACCTTCCAGTTGGTGGACTGAGACCTCGATTTTATGCTGGGAGTGGGGGAGGGGGGTGGAGGGGCATTACTAAGACAATCAAACCAACATAATTAGCACACGGTATACTTGTTCAGAACATACATCAAGTTAACACTTTGCCCAGACCTATTTTGGCCTACATTTGGCTTGAAAGTAATATTTTCATAAAAGGTAAAGCAAAGTTGGTTTGATAATTTTCCAAACAAAAGGTTATTTTTCTTTAGCCTTAATATTGTTACGTTTCATTTCAAATATTGAAGTAAAATATGATGAAAAACATTCAAATACTAGAATTTGTGGTACAGAATGCACAGATGACCCATTCTGCTGCATGGGACGTCTTCAGGTGATTTTGCGCTTTGCTTCCTCAAGTGATAATCATAAAAGCCACTGCCATTCGAAGCTTGCCCCCCCCCCCACCTACCCCCACCCCAAACTCTATCCACAGATTGAACCCTCTTCCACGGAATCGTTAGTTGTAACACAATTGACAAAACATGTTTATTCACTTGATTGTCTGCAGTCTTGAATTGATTGTTATTATTAGGCACTTATAGAGTTACCTTATATAGTTACCTCAGTTACCTTCAGTAGTACAAAAGGCAAGACAGAGTTATACGATGTTAATGCTTCAGGTCTTTTATAAGTATTCCTTCAGTATGGCCTCGCGAGATGCATTTGTTTTTGTCCAACTCATTGTAACAACTAAAGACAACACGTTCGTGAAAAAGAACAGCTCTTAGCTATCCTATATGAGTATTCCGCTGCGGGTTAATTTTATTAAGCTAATCGAAAAAACATTTGTTAGCTTTGGCCGTTCCACTAATATACAGCTGAAGGACATGTGGAATCTGTTTTCCTTCTTGTTATTTTATGTTATTTTTTTTTATGAATATGTGATTATTCATAGTCAAAACTGACAAAATGCTGGTGAAATACTTAAAATGACCAACCGTACTTAAAGTGATAACTGCATGGCTAAGTAAATATCACTTGATCAATATTCGTTTCTAGTTTGATTAACCAGTATTGTTTACGGGTTTTCATTGCTTGAATATACAAACCTGGTGCTATAGATGGTTAGGCCATTTGGTATGTATGATGTCGGTATACCATGCGGATAGTACCAGGCCGTCCAACTTTCAGAGAAAATGTTTGCGCACTGACAGTGTATAGTCTGTGCTCGACGCAGTGCTCTGAAGCAAAGACTAGTTTTGATTATACTGTTGCAAGTGAGTAAGGAAAATACGTCATATTGACCATGTATAGGCAACGGTACTTCTTCAAGCTGCAGGCTATTCAATGAATTAATTCAGTACATTTTAAAGCAAAAAACGCCTTAATTAGTTAATGTCTCTCATGCCGATTAACAAATACATTAAACTGTCAAATATTGCATCTTTACGTACTTTCAGACTGAACTGTAATCTTCTTCTTCATCAGTTTTTTCTTAAACTGAATGATATATATTACAGACACAGTGTATTCGAACCTGAGACCCCAGAATAAGAAACTTACTGAGCACATTTTTTCGAATATAAGTTAAATAAAGAACAAATTAGACGATTTTCTTGGTGTTTAAAGGGTTACTGATAATTACAGAACCAACATTGCAAAAAAAATATTCCTTTGCATATATTTATGGAATAGGCATTAAGCCTAAACCCACACAAAACATAAATAAATAGGCATTAGGCCTATAACCAGGCATTAGTCCTAATATGCCCACACGAAAGTAAATAAATAGATTAACTGAATAAGATTTTACGTGCTAAGTTCGTCGCTTATATTGTTACAGGCTAGAGGTCAGAATATGGTAAATGAAGTCAAAAATGTAACTATACATCTCGCCACATGGGTTGCAAATAAGGTGGCATCGTTCTAAACTATAACCAATACTGGCATACCTAGTCACATGTATCTTCAAGCTCGCGCGTATCTGTTTCATGTTGCACTACCCCTTTAACACACAATACGAGAGAGAGACATTGCTATAAAGGTGTTTTTTCTTAAAACTGAGAAAGATTGCGTCGACTGACGCTGTATATCCTCACGTAATTTCGCCAAAAGTTTATCGTCAGGCGCAACCTTGAGAGCTGTCGTCAAATGTTTTTTCTCTTTTTCCCCCTTTTTAAACAAGAGGAATGATTGGGTGGCCTTTTTTGACTTATCCTTGTCAATTTATGATATGCAGATGATGTCGATATATTTTCTCTTTTAGTAGCAGAAGTGATCCACTGGCAACAGTTACCTTGGCAACAACCTATTTTTATTGAAACATTTTGTTTTTCTTTTGATGATGCAAAGTAACATTTGTCCTATAACATATAACAAAACTTGCAGTGCAAATAAGTATTTCGAGTTGTACCATTCAATTGCAGATAATGTGAGTGTTGTGTCGAGTCAAGTTTATATGACGCTTTATTTCACTTAACATGAGGAGTCGCAGGTATAACAGATAAATTTGACGAGCATCTCTCGTTTCGTTTACGATATTTTCCAATATTAACCATTGGCGGATTACCACATGCAACACAAGCTTCGGGGAAGTATTACTGTTTGGAGTTTTTTTTTCTTTCTTCAAGTTTGTGTGATCATACACTATGTGCGTACGTTGTTACGTACGATTCTAATATTAATCGAATTTCACCAAAATTCATAGAGGTAAGTTTGACATCTTATTTACTTTTTTTGGCCCTTCGATATCTTCATAAAGTCGATGAAATTATGTGTTGAATGAGAGTATATTTTTTGAAGATAACACCATGATTGAATTTGTAATCATCTTGTTTTGTGATCTAAGATGCCCTTGATAGGCCTATATCAGAAAGATCATGAGGTGGTAACGGTGTCGCAAGATATAGGACAAGCTTAGCAGATGGATAATTGTATTCAAGAAGTTCTTAATTACGTTTGATGCACAAGGGAGTTAAATTTTATAACTAATAAATCCTTAGAAGTTTTGTTTATGCATGATAGGCTTGCTCGATGAAACTATATATAGACGTTTTTATGGTTTAGCAATTAATGAAAATGTAACAACTAAAAGCGACCAAGCTGGATAACTTTTGAACTTTCGCAAACGTTTGTTGACAAGACTTACGCAAGGATATCAGATAATTAAATAGGTCATGAAAACATGGAGCGAAAAATGGTTGGTCGGAATACTTGCTCTATGTAGATTAGGTAGCAAATTAATTAAGTAAACAATACATAGTATTTGTGTTAGATGGCGTGACCTGTCATTGACCCCTGTCAGCAACACGTGGGGAGATCCCTAATTGAGTTAACTGATTCGAAAGCAATCCGTAACAATTTTTTTCTCAGCAGTGCTCTGATACAAGAAGGGACAGTTAAACGGATAATATTTCATTGCATATTTAAGACAATGTAAATATATCAAACTGCGAAAACAGTGAGATATTCGTTTAAAAAAAATATAATTGGCTCAATTTTGAAAGCTAAAAAAGGCATTGATTATATAATATGACTTACTTTTGAAATGTGGGACATCAACTAATGTATACTGACTGACTATGCATTATTTGCGAATTTTATTGTGATAAATCGACGTCCTCTACCATAATATAGTTCATATTCAATATTTCAATCTGGCTAACAATTTGATAACTATTTTCAAATTTGATTCTTTTGATATAGACGACAGCCTTAAGAGATGTAAATTAAATCAATAGTGATCTTCATTTGCGTCGGGAACGTTTCTTTAAATTGAAATAGCTATTGAGATTCCTGGTTCACGTTTGTATCGCATGTGATGTATGTATTGTACGATGAGCCGATATAACATTGTCTATTCACTGCCAATGCTATATCTGTATGTGTATAATACTCAGAGCTTCATAACCTCAACAATAACTTCATATAGGTCTGTTTACACGGTTGACAAACATTGGAAGTTCGTTTATCCACTTTGTTAGGCACTCCATGTTCACTGTTTGCTATTTGTTCGTCATGCATACAAAATTCCACCATGTACATCACTGGTCCTCAATGTATCATTATGTCTGTAATTAAGTGTTATACGTTTATAGCGTACAACGACAGGATATATATATCTACATTATCTACAATATATATATATATATATATATATAT